>JAVGWW010000020.1:32134463-32182370 GCA_036924055.1 Leuresthes tenuis
GCTGGAGAGTCCGACTGTCAAATTAAATCAAATTACCAACGACCGCTACAAGCTGTAGCCTCATGAAACAGCCCATAAGTTCTACTCAGCACCAGGAAAGGCAGAATTCTCCAGATATTTGCTGTAAATCAGTTTTACAACCTCCAGAAAAGATTGGGACGGAGTGGAAAAAGTTATGGAAAAAAGCAAAAAGAGACTCTGACATTTACTTTGGCTTTGTTGCCGACTCAGTGAAGCCAAGAAGGGACGATATCAGGCTCGTAATTAAGTCCAAACAAACTGATCTGGTCCTGAAGCAGCCTCCATGACAGTCTGAGCAGCAGAGATGTTCAGAGGAGCTCCAGTTTGTGTTAAAACAAAGTTCCTCAGAGAAAGACTGGAAGGGATCTGCATATTTCTGCCTCTACAGAGCAGAATATCATTAAAGCATTCAGGGAATCTGGAGGAGTTTCAGTGGAAAGGACGAGGGAGCAAGCCTAAGCTGGACCCCGTGACCTCTGACCCCTCAGACGCTGCATCAAGAACCGTCATTCATCAGCAGCTGATAGAAGCACCTGGACAAGGGATTACTGTGGAAACCTTTGTCCAGCACCACAATACAGAGTTCCATTCACAAGCTTTACTGTGCAGGAAAGAAGCCTGATGTTAACCTCGTCCACTTCTCTGGGCTCGGAGGCGTCTGGGATGGACCGTCACACGGTGGAAACGTGTGCTGTGGTCAGACCCATCAGTATTCCACATCTTTGTTGGAAGAAATGGAGCAAAGAGCAAAAGCAGCATCCAGCCTGCTGTCAGCAACCAGTCCCTGCAGCCAGGCTCTGTGATGGTATGGGGTTGGATCAGGGGGCAAAGCTCATTTCCACTTCTGTGACGGCAGCATTAATGCAGAAAAGCTCACTGAGATTTTACAGCAACATATGCTGCCTTCAAGGCCACATCTTTTCCTGGGACGTCCCAGCATTGTTCAAGCAGACCATGGAAAACCACATTCTGCCACAGTCCAAAGGCCTGGCTGAGGAAGAAGAGGTACGGGTGCTGGACTGGCTGCCTGCAGTCCTGACCTGTCCCCAGCAGAGAAACAACCACCCCCCCGCACTGCTGCACACCTTAAGACCTGTTTAAGGAGGAATGGGACAAAATAACAGCTGGAACTCTGCATCACCTGGTTTCCTCAGAGTCAGAGCGGCTTTAAGTGTTGGCAGAAGGACACAAAGTGGGGAAAGGTTCTGGGATGTTTTCCTGTTGCTCCTCAGGAGGAAGAGTCTTTTTCCAGCTCCTTGACCCTGAACAGGCCTCAGCGGTTACCGGAGCCTGCTCAGTATCACGGTGATCTGACTGTGGAGGAAGCAGCAGATTGTTTCAGCACCTTTTCACCTCTGCTGGGTGCCTTTCTCTGACTTTGAGGAGCTGGTTACTCGTTGCTGTTTGGCTGGAAACGGGCGTCTCTTTGCATGTTTCTCAGTGACTGAGACCTATAGAAGAGGCCACACAGCTTTCTAAATGAGTGTGAGCTCCTCGTTTCAGACCGTGTTGAACTCCATCAGGATGTTTCGGGACGTGAGACGCTCTATGGGATGTCTGATCTTATTCTGCCGTGTTATCTCATCTCAGAGCAGCTCATTCATCAGCCATCTGATAACTCCTGCTTCATCTTAATTGGATTCATTGCGCTTTGGATCAGGAGGAGTTCCTGCCGGCCTGGTAATGAAATCTGCTGCTGACACATCACATCTCTGCAGTGGAAACCAGAGAACTGATCGGCTGAGGCTAAAAGCAGTCATTTACTCCTGTTTTTAATCTATATTCATGTCAGAAGAAGAAGAAGAAGACGTGTGCAGCAGGCTGTAGATGTTTCATGCAGCTTCGCCTCAAACTGCTCCGGCTGCAGATGGCGTAACTTCAACGTTTCATCGAGCAGACGTCTGTCCTCGGCTCCGCCTCCACGCCTCTCTTCTCCTTCATCACCCCCCCCTCAGATGCCACTTTCAATTATCTCCTCCTGACAGACGAGAGGAGGGGAGGGAGGAGACGGCGCACCTGGGACAGTGAGTCGGCTCACCTGGAGGCAGGAAGTTCACTTCTGCTGTTGTAGCTGAGCTGCTTCAGTTCGTCTCACCCAGGTCAAAGGTTGGAGTTGGATGAGAGCTCGTCTGCCGTCTCCAACAGCTTCTTAAAGGAGGCTTCATGGGTCTGATTCCTCCATGAAGGCCTGGACAAGAACAGAAGCAGGACGAGCGAAGGCAGGGTAACAACAAAGAGCTGAAGGAGAGAGAGGAATGAAAGAGGGAGGAGAGGAATGCTGCCGAGGAAAAGAATGTGAGAGAAACGCTGGAAAGGACGGAGAGGTGAAAAGAGAGAAGGGCAGACTGATGGAGGCCGTCTAATCTGCAGGATTAGTGTCTGAAAGCTGCTGATTTCAGTTCATCTGCCTGCTGAAGAATGGGACTCAGTTAAAGCACTGAGAGCAGCTCCGTAACAGCGACCTCTGACCTCTGAGCTCAGGTCAGCGGCTGGTGGAGAGCACCGAAACATCTGGATGAGGCAGTTCTGAAGGCGTGAGCAGATAACTCCAGACTGATCCTAAGTTTTAAATGACTTGTTTCACAGCCACACAGCTGCTGCCAGCCTCCCTCTCAGATCCAGGTGAAAACTCGGAGCTTTTGCCGCTCAGATGTGTTTAAACCTCCCCGTCTGGCCTGATGGGGATGATGCAGGCTTCAGATTTTCATCTCTTCCATGCAAACCTTTGTTTGGTTGCTCGGGGATTTCAGCACGACTTGGCTGGAGACTTCTCCCTGTCGCTGCCATCTGAGGCCTCTGGTGCAGCTTCTCCAGCCTGCAGTCAATCTGTTTCCCAGCATTTGCTTCATTTCTTGCAGAATATTGACGTTCTGCTGAAAACAAACTGTCTTTATCTCTGGAAAAGCGCTTCTTTGAGTAGTTCAGATGTAAACCTCCTCTGCTTCTTTAAAAGACGCCACATTGGCAGAACCTCCCACATCAGCTGCAGAACAGAGGCCTTTTGTTCTCCGTCAGACGGAGCGAGCGAACAGAGGTTTGGGTTGTAGTTCTGACGGGGAAGCCACATGTCGGAGCTGCTTTCTGTGCTCTGTGTGGGAACTGCTGCAGGAAACAACGTCTTCTGCATGTCATCGGCGCTCCCAGCCGCCGCAGCGGCAGCTTTTTGGCTGGCTGCGACGTGTCATCACGCTCTGCTTCCACTCCACCGCCGTCCTGTTCAATAGGATTTCACAGAGTGGCTGACAGAACACACATTATTCTACTCCTCAGTCAGCTGTTATTATGCTGTGAATGATCCCACAGTGAAAAAGTGACTGCAGATCAGCAGAAAACCTTCATTTGTCCTGGCTCTCGTGTCCCTGAGTGTTGGGTGGCGTCCATGTGGCGTGACAGAAGCTGTGAACCTTAAATGTTTAGATGTGACGCTTCTAAACATCTTTAATTTCTCACCTTTCACATCTGAGAGGGAAGAAGCAAAGGGAAATATCTTCCTGGCTGTGATGGAGGAGGAGCTTCTCTGAGACGACGGCGTTTTAGGCAGGAAAGGACGTAAATCAGGAGGGTTCACTCTCTGGGACCAAACCAGTTTTGAGCCTTAAAGTGACGGCTTTCTGTCTCCTTTTGGCTCTGTTTTGAACATTCCTGACCCTGAAGCTGCCCTGAAACGCTCAGAGCCGGAGATGCTGCTGCTTCTAACTCCGATTTCCTGCCGGGGACGACACAGATTCGCTTTCCAGCTTCACACCAAGCACCAGCCACCACAAAACACACTTTCACCTTCATTAATTCTGTAAAACACTGAAGAAAAGAAGGGCAAAGTCGATGCAGCTATTAGACACAAGATGGCGCTCTAACAGGAGGTGAAGAGGAGGAGAACGAAGCCTCAGTTTGCTCCTCAGATCAGTTTCACACTGAGGGGGAAATAAGTTCCTCTCATGTAGAAATGTTTAAATATTTTAACAAATTTCACACCAAAATCACCCTTTAAAATGTTTTCTATCATCAGTCTCTTGACTTATTTGGTGGCATCTGGACGTGTCTTTGTCGGCCTCTAAAAGCACATCCACCTGCACGGCTGCACATGTGCAGGGTTCAGAGATGATTCAGGGTGGAGCTGCTTCTGTTCCAGTCACTTTTCTTTCATATTTCATTCTTTTTTTTTACATTCACTCCTCAGTTTCACTCTTTGTGACCCACGGGGTTAAGGTTAGGAAAACAGTCCTGAGCCGTGTTTCCCGTTAACATCAGTGTTGTCAGAGCAGGAATCTGGCGGCTGGACGCTCAAACACAACAACCCCTGAGTGAAAACATCCATTTTCATGATGTTTTTGCATCCACAGCGGCTTGTTTAGACTGAAGATTTCGGTCATTTTTGCAGAAACAAGCAGAAACATCTCTTTCCTGAGTGTTTCTCCTGATTGTGAAACATTCGAGGAGCTGAAAATACACCAAGAGCGAAGCTCCGGTTTCTGAACACAGAGGCAGAAACACAAGAAACAGGACGGTTCGGCAGCTGAAACTCTGACCCAGTTGCTCCTAAAGAGCAGCCCGGCAGGCTTGTGAAATGTGAAACTCGGGAGTTTGTTGAGATTTGGAGTGACTCACTGTTTCACTCAGCTGCCTGACACCTGATTTCTTTCTTCAGCTCAAATAAAGACGCAGAGCAGCCCTGGTTTGTTATTCAGCGTCTCTCACAGAGAACTGGGGCCGGGCCAGAACTTTCTCCCTTTTCAGACCAAACCTGCTATTGATGGTAATGATCTGAGGTCTGCGGACGCCTCGACTGAAAAGCAACAAAGGAGGGAAATTAGGCTGGAAAAAGCAGTGCTAAAAGCTGTGATTAGCCTGCTGCTAACATTGAGTCACGATTATTCAGAAGCCGTGACGTCACAGAATCTTTAGCCGTCAGGAGATGTCAGAGATTCACAAACAGACTCTTAAAGGTGCGACTCGAACTGGAAGGAAGATGAAGCAAAGATGGAGGGATGAAAAGGAAGGAGCTAAACTGAGAGCCTTCCCTGTGATGCAGGAGTTTCCCAGGAGCCTCGAACCTTCATGCCTCCTGTGTCCAAACTGGACCCAAACCAAACCCAAACACTGGTTTCATCCTTTCTGTGAACAACCTGCATGATGCAAACTCATCTTTGTGTGCAGAGAAGTGGGACCGAGTGCAGGTTTATGTCCCCGAAGCAGCAGGGCGTCCAGGGCGCCGGCGCCCAGCCTGATCCCGCCGCTTCCTTTCAACCCAACAGCCGCATTAAAAGCACTCCGGCAGAGTTTCTGCCCTCATTTGGGCTGAGTTAGTCATTAGCGTGGAACTCTAGATATTAACGGGAACTCCTCCCAGCAGAAGAATGGCCGCCGGGGTCGTGACCTCCTCTGGTGCGACTGTAACGGTAAACTTTTCTTTGTCGTTATTTCCAAACCTCAGAAAGTGACGTCAGGACCCAAACCCTGCCGGGAAGTCAGATAGTGTTGTTGTGTTGATGCGTCACCACGGCAACCAGTAAAATGGCCGCCATAACACACGCACACACACGGTGTGCACTTTAACTCCGGCCCAACCAGGAAGTGAGAGAAGCGTTGTCATGACGACTGAAGCTGAAGAAGAATCCCACCTGTGGTTTGTTGGAGGCGGTGGTTCCCTCCTGCAGGGAGGAAGCCCACGAGGGTCATATTCAGGGCATGTTGACCGTGTTGCATCATGGGTATCTTCTTCAGCTCAGCCCTTTGTTTCCTTCGCTGAGATTTTTCTCCCATAAATCTGAAGCTCAGCAGGATTTGTTTCACTTTCAGCTGCGTTTTTCTTCTTCTTCTCTCATAAGAAAGCGGCTGCTCTGTGTTACCTGAGCTGGAGGACCGCCCCCCCGCCTCCTCCATCTTTCAGATCATCTTCCTTCCTGTCATCTTTCCACTTTTCTTCTTCTTTCTGCTTCCTCTCAGTATTTCATCATCCTCTGACATATCTGAACTTTCTGTCTCCTTCTCAGATCCTTTATTTCTTTGCCTTTATTTGGTTTTGATCCCTTCTTTTTCCTTTCTTTGTGTCCTTCATCTATTTTTCTCTCCCTCCGATGACCCAGATCACGTGTCTGTGTATAAATAAGTTATTAAAGAATTAATTCGGCTTTAATTTTGTTTTTCCTCAGAATCTTTAGAATAAGTTAAAGCTTTGCCGCATTTCCCGTAAATAAATTCAGTTTTATTCCTGCCGTACATCGGCTGTAATTCACAGACATCCTGTGCTGTCACAGCCATGAAATATTAACAATTTAAATTAATGGGTGGAAACATCTTCCGCTGAATGTGTGACGAGAGAAAAGCAAGCATCCATCTAAATGTAAATGTGCGCCAGCACTAATCCTCTTTTATTAATGAGAGCTCCGCTAACCGAGCCGAGCTCCTTCGTTAGTTAACAAGAGCGAAGAGGAAGCTGTAAAGTTTTACATCTGCTCTGATTAGCTGAGAGAGGCTGATAGGAAAGCCAGGGGTGCGTTGGTTTAATCACACGGGGGAGGAGGGGAGGGGTGGAGGGGTGGGGACAGGCGGGTGATGGGAGGAGAAGGAAGGAGGGAAGGAAAGGAGGGAAGAGGAGAAAGGAGGGAAGGAAAGGAGAGAAGAGGAGAAAGGAGGGAAGGAAAGGAGAGAAGAGGAGAAAGGAGGGAAGGAAAGGAGGGAAGAGGAGAAAGGAGGGAAGGAAAGGAGAGAAGAGGAGAAAGGAGGGAAGGAAAGGAGAGAAGAGGAGAAAGGAGGGAAGGAAAGGAGGGAAGAGGAGAAAGGAGGGAAGAGGAGGAAGGAGGGAAGGAAAGGAGGGAAGGAAAGGAGAGAAGAGGAGAAAGGAGGGAAGGAAAGGAGGGAAGGAAATGAGAGAAGAGGAGAAAGGAGGGAAGGAAAGGAGGGAAGAGGAGAAAGGAGGGAAGGAAAGGAGGGAAGAGGAGAAAGGAGGGAAGGAAAGGAGGGAAGAGGAGAAAGGAGGGAAGGAAAGGAGGGAAGAGGAGGAAGGAAAGGAGGGAAGGAAAGGAGAGAAGAGGAGAAAGGAGGGAAGGAAAGGAGAGAAGAGGAGAAAGGAGGGAAGGAAAGGAGGGAAGAGGAGAAAGGAGGGAAGAGGAGGAAGGAGGGAAGAGGAGGAAGGAGGGAAGGAAAGGAGAGAAGAGGAGAAAGGAGGGAAGGAAAGGAGAGAAGAGGAGAAAGGAGGGAAGGAAAGGAGGGAAGAGGAGAAAGGAGGGAAGGAAAGGAGGGAAGAGGAGAAAGGAGGGAAGGAAAGGAGGGAAGAGGAGAAAGGAGGGAAGGAAAGGAGGGAAGAGGAGAAAGGAGGGAAGGAAATGAGAGAAGAGGAGAAAGGAGGGAAGAGGAGAAAGGAGGGAAGGAAAGGAGAGAAGAGGAGAAAGGAGGGAAGGAAAGGAGAGAAGAGGAGAAAGGAGGGAAGGAAGGAGGGAAGAGGAGAAAGGAGGGAAGGAAAGGAGAGAAGAGGAGAA
The DNA here is from genome assembly GCA_036924055.1 of Leuresthes tenuis. Lineage (NCBI taxonomy): Eukaryota > Metazoa > Chordata > Actinopteri > Atheriniformes > Atherinopsidae > Leuresthes > Leuresthes tenuis. The sequence goes on from JAVGWW010000020.1 coordinate 32,141,960, forward strand.
AGGAGGGAAGAGGAGAAAGGAGGGAAGGAAAGGAGGGAAGAGGAGGAAGGAGGGAAGGAAAGGAGGGAAGAGGAGAAAGGAGGGAAGGAAAGGAGGGAAGAGGAGAAAGGAGGGAAGGAAATGAGAGAAGAGGAGAAAGGAGGGAAGAGGAGAAAGGAGGGAAGGAAAGGAGAGAAGAGGAGAAAGGAGGGAAGGAAAGGAGAGAAGAGGAGAAAGGAGGGAAGGAAGGAGGGAAGAGGAGAAAGGAGGGAAGGAAAGGAGAGAAGAGGAGAAAGGAGGGAAGAGGAGAAAGGAGGGAAGGAAAGGAGAGAAGAGGAGGGAAGGAAAGGAGGGAAGAGGAGAAAGGAGGGAAGAGGAGAAAGGAGGGAAGGAAAGGAGAGAAGAGGAGGGAAGGAAAGGAGGGAAGAGGAGGAAGGAGGGAAGGAAAGGAGGGAAGAGGAGAAAGGAGGGAAGAGGAGGGAAGGAAAGGAGGGAAGAGGAGAAAGGAGGGAAGAGGAGAAAGGAGGGAAGGAAAGGAGAGAAGAGGAGGGAAGGAAAGGAGGGAAGAGGAGGAAGGAGGGAAGGAAAGGAGGGAAGAGGAGGAAGGAGGAAAGGAAAGGAGGTAAGAGGAGGGAAGGAAAGGAGGTAAGAGGAGGGAAGGAAAGGAGGGGAAGAGGAGGAAGGAAAGGAGGGAAGGAAGGAGGGAAGAGGAGGAAGTAGGGAAGGAAGGAGGGAAGAGGAGAAAGGAGGGAAGGAAAGGAGAGAAGAGGAGAAAGGAGGGAAGAGGAGAAAGGAGGGAAGGAAAGGAGAGAAGAGGAGGGAAGGAAAGGAGGGAAGAGGTTGAAAGGAGGGAAGAGGAGAAAGGAGGGAAGGAAAGGAGAGAAGAGGAGGGAAGGAAAGGAGGGAAGAGGAGGAAGGAGGGAAGGAAAGGAGGGAAGGAAAGGAGGGAAGAGGAGAAAGGAGGGAAGAGGAGGGAAGGAAAGGAGGGAAGAGGAGAAAGGAGGGAAGGAAAGGAGGGAAGAGGAGAAAGGAGGGAAGAGGAGGGAAGGAAAGGAGGGAAGAGGAGAAAGGAGGGAAGGAAAGGAGGGAAGAGGAGAAAGGAGGGAAGGAAAGGAGGGAAGAGGAGGAAGGAGGGAAGGAAAGGAGGGAAGGAAAGGAGGAAGAGGAGGAAGGAGGGAAGAGGAGAAAGGAGGGAAGGAAAGGAGGGAAGAGGAGAAAGGAGGGAAGAGGAGAAAGGAGGGAATAGGAGAAAGGAGGGAAGGAAAGGAGAGAAGAGGAGGGAAGGAAAGGAGGGAAGGGGAGGAAGGAGGGAAGGAAAGGAGGGAAGAGGAGAAAGGAGGGAAGGAAAGGAGGGAAGAGGAGAAAGGAGGGAAGGAAAGGAGGGAAGGAAAGGAGGAAGAGGAGGAAGGAAAGGAGGGAAGGAAAGGAGGGAAGAGGAGAAAGGAGGGAAGGAAAGGAGAGAAGAGGAGAAAGGAGGGAAGGAAAGGAGGGAAGAGGAGAAAGGAGGGAAGGAAAGGAGGGAAGAGGAGAAAGGAGGGAAGAGGAGAAAGGAGGGAAGAGGAGGAAGGAGGGAAGAGAAGAAAGGAGGGAAGGAAAGGAGGGAAGGAAAGGAGAGGAAGAGGAGAAAGGAGGGAAGAAAGGAGGGAAGAGGAGAAAGGAGGGAAGAGGAGGAAGGAGGGAAGAGAAGAAAGGAGGGAAGGAAAGGAGGGAAGAGGAGGAAGGAGGGAAGAGGAGGGAAGGAAAGGAGGGAAGGAAAGGAGGGAAGAGGAGAAAGGAGGGAAGGAAAGGAGGGAAGAGGAGAAAGGAGGGAAGAGGAGGGAAGGAAAGGAGGAAGAGGAGAAAGGAGGGAAGGAAAGGAGGGAAGAGGAGAAAGGAGGGAAGGAAAGGAGGGAAGAGGAGGAAGGAGGGAAGGAAAGGAGGGAAGGAAAGGAGAGGGAGAGGAGGAAGGAGGGAAGGAAAGGAGGGAAGAGGAGAAAGGAGGGAAGGAAAGGAGGGAAGAGGAGAAAGGAGGGAAGAGGAGAAAGGAGGGAATAGGAGAAAGGAGGGAAGAGGAGAAAGGAGGGAAGGAAAGGAGAGAAGAGGAGGGAAGGAAAGGAGGGAAGGGGAGGAAGGAGGGAAGGAAAGGAGGGAAGAGGAGAAAGGAGGGAAGGAAAGGAGGGAAGAGGAGGAAGGAGGGAAGAGGAGAAAGGAGGGAAGGAAAGGAGGGAAGGAAAGGAGGGAAGAGGAGGAAGGAAAGGAGGGAAGGAAAGGAGGGAAGAGGAGAAAGGAGGGAAGGAAAGGAGAGAAGAGGAGAAAGGAGGGAAGGAAAGGAGGGAAGAGGAGAGAAAGGAGGAAGAGGAGAAGGAGGAAGAGGAGGGAGGAAGGAGGGAAGAGAAGAAAGGAGGGAAGGAAAGGAGGGAAGGAAAGGAGAGAAGAGGAGAAAGGAGGGAAGGAAGGAGAGAAGAGGAGAAAGGAGGGAAGGAAAGGAGGGAAGAGGAGAAAGGAGGGAAGGAAAGGAGGGAAGAGGAGAAAGGAGGGAAGAGGAGGAAGGAGGGAAGAGAAGAAAGGAGGGAAGGAAAGGAGGGAAGAGGAGAAAGGAGGGAAGGAAAGGAGAGAAGAGGAGAAAGGAGGGAAGGAAAGGAGGGAAGAGGAGAAAGGAGGGAAGGAAAGGAGGGAAGAGGAGAAAGGAGGGAAGGAGAGGAGGGAAGAGGAGGAAGGAGGGAAGGAAAGGAGGGAAGAGGAGGAAGGAGGGAAGGAAAGGAGGGAAGAGGAGGAAGGAGGGAAGGAAAGGAGGGAAGAGGAGGGAAGAGGAGAGAAGAGGAGGAAGGAGGGAAGGAAAGGAGGGAAGAGGAGGGAAGAGGAGAAAGGAGGAAGGAAAGGAGGGAAGAGGAGGAAGGAGGGAAGGAAAGGAGGGAAGAGGAGGAAGGAAAGGAGGGAAGGAAAGGAGGGAAGAGGAGAAAGGAGGGAAGGAAAGGAGAGAAGAGGAGAAAGGAGGGAAGGAAAGGAGGGAAGAGGAGAAAGGAGGGAAGGAAAGGAGGGAAGAGGAGAAAGGAGGGAAGGAGAGGAGGGAAGAGGAGGAAGGAGGGAAGGAAAGGAGGGAAGAGGAGGAAGGAGGGAAGGAAAGGAGGGAGAGGAGGAAGGAGGGAAGAAAGGAGGGAAGAGGAGGGAAGAGGAGAGAAGAGGAGGAAGGAGGGAAGGAAAGGAGGGAAGAGGAGGGAAGAGGAGAAAGGAGGGAAGGAAAGGAGGGAAGAGGAGGAAGGAGGGAAGGAAAGGAGGGAAGAGGAGGAGGGAAGGAAAGGAGGGAAGAGGAGGGAAGAGGAGGGAAGAGGAGGAGGGAAGGAAAGGAGGGAAGGAAAGGAGGGAAGAGGAGGAGGGAAGGAAAGGAGGGAAGAGGAGGGAAGAGGAGGGAAGAGGAGGAGGGAAGGAAAGGAGAGAAGAGGAGAAAGGAGGGAAGGAAAGGAGGGAAGAGGAGGAAGGAAAGGAGGGAAGAGGAGGAAGGAAAGGATGGAAGAGGAGGGAAGAGGAGGAGAGGCTTTACAGGCCACCCCTCCTCCATGAAGTCATCCTGTCGCTCCAGGTCTAATCTCCCCGCCGGCTCATCATTGTGAAACAGTTCTCTCCTCATTTCCCACATTTGCTTATCAGCGCCGCCGTATTTGCCTGGTTGGACTTCCTCTGTGCTGTTATTTTCCCTGATTGGTCAACACTCCTCGGTTGTGTTTGTCTGGCGGCTTTTATCAGCTGAGAAATGTCATCGGTTTGAAAAGCCGAGCGCAGAAAGAGGAAGAGTTCAGATTTACTGACCTGCCTCCACACCTTCGGTAAATGCTGGCCTGAGACGGGAGGCGTTAAAGGACCTCCTTATATTCCAGGACCCGTGAGGAGCAGAATCAGAACCACAGGATCCAGAACCACAGGATCCAGAACCACAGAGTCCAGATCCACAGGATCCAGAACCACAGGATCCAGAACCACAGCATCCAGATCCACAGGATCCAGAACCACAGGATCCAGAACCACAGGATCCAGATCCACAGGATCCAGATCCACAGGATCCAGAACCAGAACCACAGGATCCAGATCATATCTCCTCTCTTCGGCTCTTTGATGTTGCTCTAATCAACCCGAACATGCTTCCATCTCTGGGCCTGACATCTGAAGACGAGCCGTTCTCCGGCCGTCAGGTTCAGAGCTTTCAGGTCAGGAAGCGTGGAGTCGGTTTGAGTCTCCGCTGTGAGAAACTGTCCCCAAACACGACCTCATGGGCCAAAGCAGCCACATTTGGATGCTGCCCCGAGAATTAAAATGCATTTTTTAATCTCAACCAAGTAGTTTTGAGTCCAAACTCTGAGCAGGAAGTGTTTGTGCGCCTTCCCTGATGCGGAAATGAGTCTAAATCTTTATCCGCTGCTTGTATGAAACGTCAGCTTCGCAGTGTGAGAATAAATGCTTTTCATGGCTGAAGGTGAAGGATTCCTCCAGATAAACTCCTGCTACAGCTTCATCTGTCAGAATCAGAGGCTGATGGAGGCTGATGGAGGCTGATGGAGGCTGATGGGGGCTGATGGAGGCTGATGGAGGCTGATGGAGGCTGATGGAGGCTGATGGGGGCTGATGGGGGCTGATGGAGGCTGATGGAGGCTGATGGAGGCTGATGGGGGCTGATGGGGGCTGATGGAGGCTGATGGGGGCTGATGGAGGCTGATGGAGGCTGATGGGGGCTGAAGGAGGCTGATGGAGGCTGAAGGAGGCTGATGGAGGCTGATGGGGGCTGATGGAGGCTGATGGGGGCTGATGGGGGCTGATGGAGGCTGATGGGGGCTGATGGAGGCTGATGGAGGCTGATGGGGGCTGATGGAGGCTGATGGAGGCTGAAGGGGGCTGATGGAGGCTGATGGGGGCTGAAGGAGGCTGATGGAGGCTGATGGAGGCTGATGGGGGCTGAAGGAGGCTGATGGAGGCTGATGGAGGGTAACTGCCTGGAGAGAAGCTGCTTTTCTTAGCTTTGTGTTTAAGATACACTTACAGGATGTTTGGTTTGCTGACCGATTACAGACTGGATTTGCTGAGTCGGGACTATTTTACCTTCTCCTTCACTGTGACTTTGCCTGTCAGTCAGTTTTTGGCCTAATTTATTTTCACTAATTCCCCTCAGACTCCGCAGATGAAAGCTGCTTCTCGGTTGCGCTGCTAAAGCTAACAGTAGCTGGTTACTCAGGTCTGTGGACCTGCGGGCGCAGATGCAGCCTGTTTGGAGGCAGCAGCTCCTGTATTCGCAGATAAAACATTTCTTAGCTGTTCCTGCTCTCAGAGGTCCACCTGGAGCCAGTCTCGGACCACTTTGGATCCCACCTCCTGTCGTTCCGAGCTGGTAGCTCTTAATCTGATAGACAGGTGCTCTTTCTGCATGGCTCCATGTCTGCAGCCGGCAGCTTCATGAAGTCCCAGACTCTCAGCTAACATCTTCCTCCTGCTGCTATGTGCAGTTTAGTCTCTGCACAGCCTGCACCTGGGGTCCTGTGCGCTCTGGTTGAGCCCCGCCGCCACAGTTCTGCTGCTTATTAGCTTATTAATTAGCTTATTAACTTAATGTCAGTGACTCTCAATCTGCTGATGATGGACACCTTCTAATCCTTGCCTTTTCACTGAGTGCCAGTCATTGTGAGGAGCAGCGAAAATCTAACCCTGGCTTAAAGGCGTGTGTAACATGCAAGGCCACAAAGGCCTTAAATCAGTTTCACGTCTCCTGAAGTAGCACAGATAAACACATAAACTGAACTATGGACAGCAACGCTCCTCTGACAGGTGGAGGTGGATGTGATGATGCTTCCTGCCGAGGAGCCGGTCATAATGAGGTCATAATGACGTCATAATGAGGCCGAACGTCTTCTCTGGGGTCCTGGTTTGGTGTGATGTCATCATGAGGAAAGCTGAACAAACGTGCGCACGTACAGCACAGAGCAGCTAGAGTTCGGTTGACCTGCAGCCGGTTGCTTATCCTGATTATTCTCTAATCACGATCAGGTTGTAAAAGCATCGATAGATCAGAATATAACCAGCCTGAGCGTGTGCACGTGCACACGTCTGCACGTGTGCACGAGGCCTTCAGCAGAGCCCGCATGTCTGTGAAATGTGAGCCCAGTGAGTTTTGCTGTGGGTTCAGACACAGAAGCACGACTCACACACGGCGTTTCTGACGTTGCCGTGGTTGCCGTGGTTGCGGTGGTTGCCGTGGTTGCGGTGGCTTTGGCGAAGGCCGAGCCTGAGCTCAACGGAGGCCATTGTTGCTCGGAGTGAGAGAAGCAAACCATTCTTTCCACTTTCCACTTCAGCTCTTGTCTGTGTTGGTTTGTATGTCACTGGAGGAAAGTCTCTTCTTTCCAGCAGAAAACGAAGGCCAGCGTGTTTCTGATTAGTTTCACTGACAAACCAGCCGTTGATGGGTTTTGTGTCAGGAATTTGGCCGGCTGCACCCGCTCCTTCTCCCCGTCACGGTCAGAGAGCAACACAAACCAGCAGTTTAGCCACGGCGTCTCAGAGCTTTGAACCTGTGCAGAAGAGGTGAAGCTGTGAGTCTGCAGAGGTAGAGAGGGGCGCTCTGGTAGCTCTGGTAGCTCTGGTAGCTCTGGTAGCTCTGGTTGCTTTGGTAGCTCTGATAGCTCTGGTTGCTCTGATAGCTCTGTTAGCTTTGGTAGCTCTGATAGCTCTTCTTGCTCTGGTTGCTCTGGTAGCTCTGGTTGCTCTGGTTGCTTTGGTAGCTCTGGTTGCTCTGGTTGCTTTGGTAGCTCTGATAGCTCTGGTTGCTCTGGTTGCTCTGGTAGCTCTGGTTGCTCTGGTAGCTTTGGTAGCTCTGGTAGCTCTGGTAGCTCTGCTAGCTCTGGTAGCTCTGGTAGCTCTGGTTGCTCTGGTAGCTCTGGTTGCTCTGGTTGCTTTGGTAGCTCTGATAGCTCTGGTTGCTCTGATAGCTCTGTTAGCTTTGGTAGCTCTGATAGCTCTTCTTGCTCTGGTTGCTCTGGTAGCTCTGGTTGCTCTGGTTGCTTTGGTAGCTCTGGTTGCTCTGGTTGCTTTGGTAGCTCTGATAGCTCTGGTTGCTCTGGTAGCTCTGGTTGCTCTGGTAGCTTTGGTAGCTCTGGTAGCTCTGGGGGCTCTGTTAGCTCTGGTTGCTCTGTTAGCTTTGATTGCTCTGTTAGCTCTGGTAGCTCTGTTAGCTCTGTTAGCTTTGGTAGCTCTGGTAGCTCTGGTTGCTCTGGTAGCTTTGGTAGCTCTGGTAGCTCTGGTAGCTCTGTTAGCTTTGGTAGCTCTGGTAGCTTTGGTTGCTCTGGTAGCTCTGGTTGCTCTGTTAGCTTTGATTGCTCTGTTAGCTCTGGTAGCTCTGTTAGCTTTGGTAGCTCTGGTAGCTCTGGTTGCTCTGGTAGCTCTGGTTGCTCTGTTAGCTCTGGTAGCTCTGGTTACTCTGGTAGCTCTGGTTGCTCTGGTAGCTGGTTGCTCTGGTAGCTCTGGTAGCTGGTAGCTCTTGTTGCTCTGGTTGCTCTGGTAGCTTTGGTCGCTCTGGTTGCTCTGGTAGCTCTGGTTGCTCTGGTGGCTCTGGTAGTTCTGGTGGCTCTGGTTGCTCTGGTAGCTCTGGTAGCTTTGGTCGCTCTGGTTGCTCTGGTAGCTCTGGTTGCTCTGGTGGCTCTGGTAGCTCTGGTAGCTCTGTTAGCTCTGTTAGCTCTGGTTGCTCTGTTAGCTTTGGTAGCCGGTTCCACGGTGGTGGAACCACAAATGAGAACATCCTGAGCTGAGGAACAACATTCCTGAGAGGAGGTCCAGCCTGTGAGCCAGATCCTCTCTGCAGGCAGAACTTAGATCTCACCGAGCTTCAGATGAGGAGGAAAGAGGTGAACTCGTGTTTTTATCTGCTCTAAAATGGATGCTGTTGCTCAAAGGTTTCCTTCCTCTCTGCATGTGCATGTGACAGGAGAAAAAAGGCTCTATTGATCGTGGATTTTGTCCCAGCTGTGACTCAACCGATCGATCTCCTCTGGATCGATCGGTCCCTCTCTGCGTTGCTGAGCCTTGTCCTCCTTCTTCCCTCTGAGATCTAAACCCCGTTTCGTGTCTCTTTGGTCTGAAGAGTCTTTGGTTTGACCCTTTAAAGCCCCCGTAACCCTGCTGAAACCCTTCCTGGTCCTTCACTCCCAGGTAACCCAGCCGGCTGGAAGCCTCTTGTCCCTCCTCTCTGTTCCTTTGTCCTCTCTTGTCCTCGTCTACACGCATGTTGTCTGTGCCGGACGCCGTCCCGCCTCACCTGTTGATGACTTTATCCTGTTACTTCCAGTACTGGGCTGCAGCTCCACAAACTGTAACCTGGTGCTAACAGAGGCCCGGGGGGAGTTCACGTCACCCTGCTTCCCTCAGAAATACCCCAATTTACAATCCTGTAAGTGGACCATGCGGGCGCCCACCGGCTTCGTCGTCCAGCTGTCCTTCCTGGACTTTGACCTGGAGGAGGCGCCGGGCTGCATCTACGACCAGGTGGCGGTGAACTCCGGTAACGCGGAGGTTAGGTTCTGCGGCCTGACGGCCAGCGGGCTGACGCTGAACTCCACAGGCAACGTGATGGAGCTGTCCTTCAAATCTGACTTCAGCATTCAGAGGCGGGGGTTCAGTGTTAGCTTCCAGCACGGTAGGTTCAGGCTAACGTGCACCAGCAGGCGGAAACCACCGCCATGTTGGGAGGTGACTGCTTCTTAATGTCCGCCGCTGCCTTTCTGGGTTCATTTAAAGAGGGAAATCACACAGTTAGCTTTAAAGGGAATGATCCACAGTCTCTGGGTGCTGCAAAGCCTCTTTCACATGCTTTCATTAGCTCTATATGCAGCATGCTGCCCTTTTCTCTGCACTCACACACGGAGGAAATTATATTCTGTGTAATGTGGGGTGCAGTTACTTTCAACACAATTTAGCCTGGAAGTGAAGAAATGTCTCTTTCTGGAGGACTCGGTTTGTTGGTTCTGAGCCGTTTGAGTAAAAGGAGAGGAGAGGTTTCAGTTCTCTGTGTTAATGTGAGATTTAAGTGTTTGATTTGTCCTGATGTTCAGCTCCAGCCTCTCCTGCAGGTTAAAAACCAGCTTTAATGACACAAATGTTCAGCTCCAGCCTCTCCTGCAGGTTAAAAACCAGCTTTAATGACACAAATGTTCAGCTCCAGCCTCTCCTGCAGGTTAAAAACCAGCTTTAATGACACAAATGTTCAGCTCCAGCCTCTCCTGCAGGTTAAAAACCAGCTTTAATGACACAAATGTTCAGCTCCAGCCTCTCCTGCAGGTTAAAAACCAGCTTTAATGGCACAAATGTTCAGCTCCAGCCTCTCCTGCAGGTTAAAAACCAGCTTTAATGACACAAATGTTCAACTCCAGCCTCTCCTGCAGGTTAAAAACCAGCTTTAATGACACAAATGTTCAGCTCCAGCCTCTCCTGCAGGTTAAAAACCAGCTTTAATGACACAAATGTTCAGCTCCAGCCTCTCCTGCAGGTTAAAAACCAGCTTTAATGACACAAATGTTCAGCTCCAGCCTCTCCTGCAGGTTAAAAACCAGCTTTAATGACACAAATGTTCAGTTCCAGCCTCTCCTGCAGGTTAAAAACCAGCTTTAATGACACAAATGTTCAGCTCCAGCCTCTCCTGCAGGTTAAAAACCAGCTTTAATGACACAAATGTTCAGCTCCAGCCTCTCCTTCAGGTTAAAAACCAGCTTTAATGACACAAATGTTCAGCTCCAGCCTCTCCTGCAGGTTAAAACCAGCTTTAATGACACAAATGTTCAGTTCCAGCCTCTCCTGCAGGTTAAAAACCAGCTTTAATGGCACAAATGTTCAGCTCCAGCAGGTTAAAAACCAGCTTTAATGACACAAATGTTCAGTTCCAGCCTCTCCTGCAGGTTAAAAACCAGCTTTAATGACACAAATGTTCAGCTCCAGCCTCTCCTGCAGGTTAAAAACCAGCTTTAATGACACAAATGTTCAGCTCCAGCCTCTCCTGCAGGTTAAAAACCAGCTTTAATGACACAAATGTTCAGTTTCAGCCTCTCCTGCAGGTTAAAAACCAGCTTTAATGACACAAATGTTCAGCTCCAGCCTCTCCTGCAGGTTAAAAACCAGCTTTAATGACACAAATGTTCAGCTCCAGCCTCTCCTGCAGGTTAAAAACCAGCTTTAATGGCACAAATGTTCAGCTCCAGCCTCTCCTGCAGGTTAAAAACCAGCTTTAATGACACAAATGTTCAACTCCAGCCTCTCCTGCAGGTTAAAAACCAGCTTTAATGACACAAATGTTCAGCTCCAGCCTCTCCTGCAGGTTAAAAACCAGCTTTAATGACACAAATGTTCAGCTCCAGCCTCTCCTGCAGGTTAAAAACCAGCTTTAATGACACAAATGTTCAGCTCCAGCCTCTCCTGCAGGTTAAAAACCAGCTTTAATGGCACAAATGTTCAGCTCCAGCCTCTCCTGCAGGTTAAAAACCAGCTTTAATGACACAAATGTTCAGCTCCAGCCTCTCCTGCAGGTTAAAAAACCAGCTTTAATGACACAAATGTTCAGCTCCAGCCTCTCCTGCAGGTTAAAAACCAGCTTTAATGACACAAATGTTCAGCTCCAGCCTCTCCTGCAGGTTAAAAACCAGCTTTAATGACACAAATGTTCAGTTCCAGCCTCTCCTGCAGGTTAAAAACCAGCTTTAATGGCACAAATGTTCAGCTCCAGCAGGTTAAAAACCAGCTTTAATGGCACAAATGTTCAGTTCCAGCCTCTCCTGCAGGTTAAAAACCAGCTTTAATGACACAAATGTTCAGCTCCAGCCTCTCCAGCAGGTTAAAAACCAGCTTTAATGACACAAATGTTCAGCTCCAGCCTCTCCTGCAGGTTAAAAACCAGCTTTAATGACACAAATGTTCAGCTCCAGCCTCTCCTGCAGGTTAAAAACCAGCTTTAATGGCACAAATGTTCAGCTCCAGCCTCTCCTGCAGGTTAAAAACCAGCTTTAATGACACAAATGTTCAGCTCCAGCCTCTCCTGCAGGTTAAAAACCAGCTTTAATGACACAAATGTTCAGCTCCAGCCTCTCCTTCAGGTTAAAAACCAGCTTTAATGACACAAATGTTCAGCTCCAGCCTCTCCTTCAGGTTAAAAACCAGCTTTAATGACACAAATGTTCAGCTCCAGCCTCTCCTGCAGGTTAAAAACCAGCTTTAATGACACAAATGTTCAGTTCCAGCCTCTCCTGCAGGTTAAAAACCAGCTTTAATGGCACAAATGTTCAGCTCCAGCCTCTCCTGCAGGTTAAAAACCAGCTTTAATGACACAAATGTTCAGTTCCAGCCTCTCCTGCAGGTTAAAAACCAGCTTTAATGACACAAATGTTCAGCTCCAGCCTCTCCTGCAGGTTAAAAACCAGCTTTAATGGCACAAATGTTCAGCTCCAGCCTCTCCTGCAGGTTAAAAACCAGCTTTAATGGCACAAATGTTCAGCTCCAGCCTCTCCTGCAGGTTAAAAACCAGCTTTAATGACACAAATGTTCAGCTCCAGCCTCTCCTGCAGGTTAAAAACCAGCTTTAATGGCACAAATGTTCAGCTCCAGCCTCTCCTGCAGGTTAAAAACCAGCTTTAATGACACAAATGTTCAGCTCCAGCCTCTCCTGCAGGTTAAAAACCAGCTTTAATGACACAAATGTTCAGCTCCAGCCTCTCCTGCAGGTTAAAAACCAGCTTTAATGACACAAATGTTCAGCTCCAGCCTCTCCTGCAGGTTAAAAACCAGCTTTAATGACACAAATGTTCAGCTCCAGCCTCTCCTGCAGGTTAAAAACCAGCTTTAATGACACAAATGTTCAGCTCCAGCCTCTCCTGCAGGTTAAAAACCAGCTTTAATGGCACAAATGTTCAGCTCCAGCCTCTCCTGCAGGTTAAAAACCAGCTTTAATGACACAAATGTTCAACTCCAGCCTCTCCTGCAGGTTAAAAACCAGCTTTAATGACACAAATGTTCAGCTCCAGCCTCTCCTGCAGGTTAAAAACCAGCTTTAATGACACAAATGTTCAGCTCCAGCCTCTCCTGCAGGTTAAAAACCAGCTTTAATGACACAAATGTTCAGCTCCAGCCTCTCCTGCAGGTTAAAAACCAGCTTTAATGACACAAATGTTCAGTTCCAGCCTCTCCTGCAGGTTAAAAACCAGCTTTAATGACACAAATGTTCAGCTCCAGCCTCTCCTGCAGGTTAAAAACCAGCTTTAATGACACAAATGTTCAGCTCCAGCCTCTCCTTCAGGTTAAAAACCAGCTTTAATGACACAAATGTTCAGCTCCAGCCTCTCCTGCAGGTTAAAAACCAGCTTTAATGACACAAATGTTCAGTTCCAGCCTCTCCTGCAGGTTAAAAACCAGCTTTAATGGCACAAATGTTCAGCTCCAGCAGGTTAAAAACCAGCTTTAATGACACAAATGTTCAGCTCCAGCCTCTCCTGCAGGTTAAAAACCAGCTTTAATGACACAAATGTTCAGCTCCAGCCTCTCCTGCAGGTTAAAAACCAGCTTTAATGACACAAATGTTCAGTTTCAGCCTCTCCTGCAGGTTAAAAACCAGCTTTAATGACACAAATGTTCAGCTCCAGCCTCTCCTGCAGGTTAAAAACCAGCTTTAATGGCACAAATGTTCAGCTCCAGCCTCTCCTGCAGGTTAAAAACCAGCTTTAATGACACAAATGTTCAACTCCAGCCTCTCCTGCAGGTTAAAAACCAGCTTTAATGACACAAATGTTCAGCTCCAGCCTCTCCTGCAGGTTAAAAACCAGCTTTAATGACACAAATGTTCAGCTCCAGCCTCTCCTGCAGGTTAAAAACCAGCTTTAATGACACAAATGTTCAGCTCCAGCCTCTCCTGCAGGTTAAAAACCAGCTTTAATGGCACAAATGTTCAGCTCCAGCCTCTCCTGCAGGTTAAAAACCAGCTTTAATGACACAAATGTTCAGCTCCAGCCTCTCCTGCAGGTTAAAAACCAGCTTTAATGACACAAATGTTCAGCTCCAGCCTCTCCTGCAGGTTAAAAACCAGCTTTAATGACACAAATGTTCAGCTCCAGCCTCTCCTGCAGGTTAAAAACCAGCTTTAATGACACAAATGTTCAGTTCCAGCCTCTCCTGCAGGTTAAAAACCAGCTTTAATGGCACAAATGTTCAGCTCCAGCAGGTTAAAAACCAGCTTTAATGGCACAAATGTTCAGTTCCAGCCTCTCCTGCAGGTTAAAAACCAGCTTTAATGACACAAATGTTCAGCTCCAGCCTCTCCAGCAGGTTAAAAACCAGCTTTAATGACACAAATGTTCAGCTCCAGCCTCTCCTGCAGGTTAAAAACCAGCTTTAATGACACAAATGTTCAGCTCCAGCCTCTCCTGCAGGTTAAAAACCAGCTTTAATGGCACAAATGTTCAGCTCCAGCCTCTCCTGCAGGTTAAAAACCAGCTTTAATGACACAAATGTTCAGCTCCAGCCTCTCCTGCAGGTTAAAAACCAGCTTTAATGACACAAATGTTCAGCTCCAGCCTCTCCTTCAGGTTAAAAACCAGCTTTAATGACACAAATGTTCAGCTCCAGCCTCTCCTTCAGGTTAAAAACCAGCTTTAATGACACAAATGTTCAGCTCCAGCCTCTCCTGCAGGTTAAAAACCAGCTTTAATGACACAAATGTTCAGTTCCAGCCTCTCCTGCAGGTTAAAAACCAGCTTTAATGGCACAAATGTTCAGCTCCAGCCTCTCCTGCAGGTTAAAAACCAGCTTTAATGACACAAATGTTCAGCTCCAGCCTCTCCTGCAGGTTAAAAACCAGCTTTAATGACACAAATGTTCAGCTCCAGCCTCTCCTGCAGGTTAAAAACCAGCTTTAATGGCACAAATTTTCAGCTCCAGCCTCTCCTGCAGGTTAAAAACCAGCTTTAATGACACAAATGTTCAGTTCCAGCCTCTCCTGCAGGTTAAAAACCAGCTTTAATGACACAAATGTTCAGCTCCAGCCTCTCCTGCAGGTTAAAAACCAGCTTTAATGGCACAAATGTTCAGCTCCAGCCTCTCCTGCAGGTTAAAAACCAGCTTTAATGGCACAAATGTTCAGCTCCAGCCTCTCCTGCAGGTTAAAAACCAGCTTTAATGACACAAATGTTCAGCTCCAGCCTCTCCTGCAGGTTAAAAACCAGCTTTAATGACACAAATGTTCAGCTCCAGCCTCTCCTGCAGGTTAAAAACCAGCTTTAATGGCACAAATGTTCAGCTCCAGCCTCTCCTGCAGGTTAAAAACCAGCTTTAATGGCACAAATGTTCAGCTCCAGCCTCTCCTGCAGGTTAAAAACCAGCTTTAATGACACAAATGTTCAGCTCCAGCCTCTCCTGCAGGTTAAAAACCAGCTTTAATGGCACAAATGTTCAGCTCCAGCCTCTCCTGCAGGTTAAAAACCAGCTTTAATGACACAAATGTTCAGCTCCAGCCTCTCCTTCAGGTTAAAAACCAGCTTTAATGGCACAAATGTTCAGCTCCAGCCTCTCCTGCAGGTTAAAAACCAGCTTTAATGGCACAAATGTTCAGCTCCAGCCTCTCCTGCAGGTTAAAAACCAGCTTTAATGACACAAATGTTCAGCTCCAGCCTCTCCTGCAGGTTAAAAACCAGCTTTAATGACACAAATGTTCAGTTCCAGCCTCTCCTGCAGGTTAAAAACCAGCTTTAATGACACAAATGTTCAGCTCCAGCCTCTCCTGCAGGTTAAAAACCAGCTTTAATGGCACAAATGTTCAGCTCCAGCCTCTCCTGCAGGTTAAAAACCAGCTTTAATGACACAAATGTTCAGCTCCAGCCTCTCCTGCAGGTTAAAAACCAGCTTTAATGGCACAAATGTTCAGCTCCAGCCTCTCCTGCAGGTTAAAAACCAGCTTTAATGGCACAAATGTTCAGCTCCAGCCTCTCCTGCAGGTTAAAAACCAGCTTTAATGACACAAATGTTCAGCTCCAGCCTCTCCTGCAGGTTAAAAACCAGCTTTAATGACACAAATGTTCAGCTCCAGCCTCTCCTGCAGGTTAAAAACCAGCTTTAATGGCACAAATGTTCAGCTCCAGCCTCTCCTGCAGGTTAAAAACCAGCTTTAATGACACAAATGTTCAGCTCCAGCCTCTCCTGCAGGTTAAAAACCAGCTTTAATGACACAAATGTTCAGCTCCAGCCTCTCCTGCAGGTTAAAAACCAGCTTTAATGACACAAATGTTCAGTTCCAGCCTCTCCTGCAGGTTAAAAACCAGCTTTAATGGCACAAATGTTCAGCTCCAGCCTCTCCTGCAGGTTAAAAACCAGCTTTAATGACACAAATGTTCAGCTCCAGCCTCTCCTGCAGGTTAAAAACCAGCTTTAATGGCACAAATGTTCAGCTCCAGCCTCTCCTGCAGGTTAAAAACCAGCTTTAATGACACAAATGTTCAGCTCCAGCCTCTCCTGCAGGTTAAAAACCAGCTTTAATGACACAAATGTTCAGCTCCAGCCTCTCCTGCAGGTTAAAAACCAGCTTTAATGACACAAATGTTCAGCTCCAGCCTCTCCTGCAGGTTAAAAACCAGCTTTAATGACACAAATGTTCAGCTCCAGCCTCTCCTGCAGGTTAAAAACCAGCTTTAATGGCACAAATGTTCAGCTCCAGCCTCTCCTGCAGGTTAAAAACCAGCTTTAATGACACAAATGTTCAGCTCCAGCCTCTCCTGCAGGTTAAAAACCAGCTTTAATGACACAAATGTTCAGCTCCAGCCTCTCCTGCAGGTTAAAAACCAGCTTTAATGACACAAATGTTCAGTTCCAGCCTCTCCTGCAGGTTAAAAACCAGCTTTAATGACACAAATGTTCAGCTCCAGCCTCTCCTGCAGGTTAAAAACCAGCTTTAATGACACAAATGTTCAGCTCCAGCCTCTCCTTCAGGTTAAAAACCAGCTTTAATGACACAAATGTTCAGCTCCAGCCTCTCCTGCAGGTTAAAAACCAGCTTTAATGACACAAATGTTCAGTTCCAGCCTCTCCTGCAGGTTAAAAACCAGCTTTAATGGCACAAATGTTCAGCTCCAGCAGGTTAAAAACCAGCTTTAATGGCACAAATGTTCAGTTTCAGCCTCTCCTGCAGGTTAAAAACCAGCTTTAATGACACAAATGTTCAGCTCCAGCCTCTCCTGCAGGTTAAAAACCAGCTTTAATGACACAAATGTTCAGCTCCAGCCTCTCCTGCAGGTTAAAAACCAGCTTTAATGACACAAATGTTCAGCTCCAGCCTCTCCTGCAGGTTAAAAACCAGCTTTAATGGCACAAATGTTCAGCTCCAGCCTCTCCTGCAGGTTAAAAACCAGCTTTAATGGCACAAATGTTCAGCTCCAGCCTCTCCTGCAGGTTAAAAACCAGCTTTAATGACACAAATGTTCAGCTCCAGCCTCTCCTGCAGGTTAAAAACCAGCTTTAATGACACAAATGTTCAGCTCCAGCCTCTCCTGCAGGTTAAAAACCAGCTTTAATGACACAAATGTTCAGCTCCAGCCTCTCCTGCAGGTTAAAAACCAGCTTTAATGACACAAATGTTCAGCTCCAGCCTCTCCTGCAGGTTAAAAACCAGCTTTAATGACACAAATGTTCAGCTCCAGCCTCTCCTGCAGGTTAAAAACCAGCTTTAATGACACAAATGTTCAGCTCCAGCCTCTCCTGCAGGTTAAAAACCAGCTTTAATGACACAAATGTTCAGCTCCAGCCTCTCCTGCAGGTTAAAAACCAGCTTTAATGACACAAATGTTCAGTTCCAGCCTCTCCTGCAGGTTAAAAACCAGCTTTAATGGCACAAATGTTCAGCTCCAGCCTCTCCTGCAGGTTAAAAACCAGCTTTAATGGCACAAATGTTCAGCTCCAGCCTCTCCTGCAGGTTAAAAACCAGCTTTAATGGCACAAATGTTCAGCTCCAGCCTCTCCTGCAGGTTAAAAACCAGCTTTAATGGCACAAATGTTCAGCTCCAGCCTCTCCTGCAGGTTAAAAACCAGCTTTAATGGCACAAATGTTCAGCTCCAGCCTCTCCTGCAGGTTAAAAACCAGCTTTAATGGCACAAATGTTCAGCTCCAGCCTCTCCTGCAGGTTAAAAACCAGCTTTAATGACACAAATGTTCAGCTCCAGCCTCTCCTGCAGGTTAAAAACCAGCTTTAATGACACAAATGTTCAGCTCCAGCCTCTCCTGCAGGTTAAAAACCAGCTTTAATGGCACAAATGTTCAGCTCCAGCCTCTCCTGCAGGTTAAAAACCAGCTTTAATGGCACAAATGTTCAGTTCCAGCCTCTCCTGCAGGTTAAAAACCAGCTTTAATGACACAAATGTTCAGCTCCAGCCTCTCCAGCAGGTTAAAAACCAGCTTTAATGGCACAAATGTTCAGCTCCAGCCTCTCCTGCAGGTTAAAAACCAGCTTTAATGGCACAAATGTTCAGCTCCAGCCTCTCCTGCAGGTTAAAAACCAGCTTTAATGGCACAAATGTTCAGCTCCAGCCTCTCCAGCAGGTTAAAAACCAGCTTTAATGGCACAAATGTTCAGCTCCAGCCTCTCCTGCAGGTTAAAAACCAGCTTTAATGGCACAAATGTTCAGCTCCAGCCTCTCCTGCAGGTTAAAAACCAGCTTTAATGACACAAATGTTCAGTTCCAGCCTCTCCTGCAGGTTAAAAACCAGCTTTAATGACACAAATGTTCAGCTCCAGCCTCTCCTGCAGGTTAAAAACCAGCTTTAATGACACAAATGTTCAGCTCCAGCCTCTCCTGCAGGTTAAAAACCAGCTTTAATGACACAAATGTTCAGCTCCAGCCTCTCCTGCAGGTTAAAAACCAGCTTTAATGGCACAAATGTTCAGCTCCAGCCTCTCCTGCAGGTTAAAAACCAGCTTTAATGACACAAATGTTCAGCTCCAGCCTCTCCTGCAGGTTAAAAACCAGCTTTAATGACACAAATGTTCAGTTCCAGCCTCTCCTGCAGGTTAAAAACCAGCTTTAATGGCACAAATGTTCAGCTCCAGCCTCTCCTGCAGGTTAAAAACCAGCTTTAATGACACAAATGTTCAGCTCCAGCCTCTCCTGCAGGTTAAAAACCAGCTTTAATGACACAAATGTTCAGCTCCAGCCTCTCCTGCAGGTTAAAAACCAGCTTTAATGACACCAATGTTCAGCTCCAGCCTCTCCTGCAGGTTAAAAACCAGCTTTAATGACACAAATGTTCAGCTCCAGCCTCTCCTGCAGGTTAAAAACCAGCTTTAATGACACAAATGTTCAGCTCCAGCCTCTCCTGCAGGTTAAAAACCAGCTTTAATGACACAAATGTTCAGCTCCAGCCTCTCCTGCAGGTTAAAAACCAGCTTTAATGGCACAAAGCTTTGGGATAAAATATTAATTCAGTTTACAAAGCAAATCTAATGAAATGTGCAGTAATGATGGGTTTAATCGGGTGTCTGAAGGAGAAGATGGTTTGTATTCTCACTCGTCTTTTCTCCCTCTGCCTTCTTCGCTCTTTTGCTTCTCTTCTTTCATTCTGCCATCTCTTCCTTTCTCTTCCTTCTTTACTCGGACATCCCATCCTTTTCTCTCCTCCTCCTCTCGTATTCCTTCCCTCCCTGGTTTTAATATCCCCTTCTCCTCCATCTCTCCATCCTAGTCGCCGTGGCGCTGAGGAACCAGAAGGTGAAACTAGCCGAAGGAAAAAGCCAGGTGACCAGGGTCGCCGACTCCGTTTCCGTGCCGACGCTCAGTGACCTGACGGTGTGCTTTGAGGTGGAGCTCAGCAGCCAGAAACAGGTTCTGCAACACTCCTGGAACACGAGAGCTTTCCCTGTTTCTATCTTCTGGGGGGAGGAGATGTGAAGCAGCTTTGTTTCTGCTCTTTAACTGTTTGTGATTATCAGATTAAAGCCTTTTTGGAGAAAAGGGCGTAAGATGTGTTAGAAAGGAGCCGCGGTTACCCAGATGCTCTCCTGCTAAATACCTGGACTTTAGATTGAAATGAGCATCACTCTGCAGCCTTTGTTTCTGCTCTTTAAACTTTGTTTCTGCTCTTTAAACTTTGTTTCTGCTCTTTAAACTTTGTTTCTGCTCTTTAAACTTTGTTTCTGCTCTTTAAACTTTGTTTCTGCTCTTTAAACTTTGTTTCTGCTCTTTAAACTTTGCTTCTGCTCTTTAAACTTTGTTTCTGCTCTTTAAACTTTGTTTCTGCTCTTTAAACTTTGTTTCTGCTCTTTAAACTTTGTTTCTGCTCTTTAAACTTTGTTTCTGCTCTTTAAACTTTGTTTCTGCTCTTTAAACTTTGTTTCTGCTCTTTAAACTTTGTTTCTGCTCTTTAAACTTTGTTTCTGCTCTTTAAACTTTGTTTCTGCTCTTTAAACTTTGTTTCTGCTCTTTAAACTTTGTTTCTGCTCTTTAAACTTTGTTTCTGCTCTTTAAACTTTGTTTCTGCTCTTTAAACTTTGTTTCTGCTCTTTAAACTTTGTTTCTGCTCTTTAAACTTTGTTTCTGCTCTTTAAACTTTGTTTCTGCTCTTTAAACTTTGTTTCTGCTCTTTAACTGTTTGTGATTATCAGATTAAAGCCTTGGATCTAAGATATGATGATGATTTTGAAGAAAAGGGCGTAAGATGTGTTAGAAAGGAGCCGCGGTTACCCCGATGCTCTCCTGCTGCTGAATATCTGGACTTTAGATTGAAATGAGCATCGCTCTGCAGCCTTTGTTTCTGCTCTTTAAACTTTGTTTCTGCTCTTTAAACTTTGTTTCTGCTCTTTAAACTTTGTTTCTGCTCTTTAAACTTTGTTTCTGCTCTTTAAACTTTGTTTCTGCTCTTTAAACTTTGTTTCTGCTCTTTAACTGTTTGTGATTATCAGATTAAAGCCTTGGATCTAAGATATGATGATGACTTTGGAGAAAAGGGCGTAAGATGTGTTAGAAAGGAGCCGCGGTTACCCCGATGCTCTCCTGCTGAATACCTGGACTTTAGATTGAAATGAGCATCGCTCTGCAGGCAGGAAGCTGAGGTGTTCAGCCTCAGACTCACTGACTCTTCCTCTGGTCCCCGAACAGAAAGAGTCGCTCTTCTCCTACTACGACGGGGACGACGACGACAACGTCCACCTGAGTTTTGGCTCCGAGAAGTCCAAGATGAAGATGGTGGTTGACGGCGTGGTTTGCCCGCTGGACTCGCTCATCTCCCCGGCCGACTTCACGTCCTCCATGAAGCCGTTCTGTGTCACCTGGACATCATCTAGCGGCCAAGTGGCGCTTTACTTCGGCGGAAAGTACTGGGCCAAGACCTGCTCCAGCTCTGCTGGGCACTCGGTGCCAGCTGGGGGAGTTTTTCAGCTGGGAGGTAATCTGGACTTCATTCACATCTCTGCTCTTTGGGGCATTTTTTGGGTCATTCAGGTCGAAGGATGTTGAGTTTAACAGACTTCTCCACCTGCTAACTGTTGTTTGGCTCATTTACAAGCTAAAAGCTAAAAGATATGACTTTTCTGTGGCTTTCTGTGGCTTTCTGTGTCTTTCTGTGTCTTTTTGTGTCTTTCTGTGTCTTTTTGTGTCTTTCTGTGTCTTTGTGTCTCTGTGTTTCTTTGTGTCTTTCTGTGTCTTTTTGTGTCTTTCTGTGTCTTTGTGTCTCTGTGTTTCTTTGTGTCTTTCTGTGTCTTTTTGTGTCTTTCTGTGTCTTTTTGTGTCTTTCTGTGTCTTTTTGTGTCTTTTCTGTGTGTCTTTGTGTCTCTGTGTGTCTTTCTGTGTGTTTTTGTGTCTTTTTGTGTCTTTTTGTGTCTTTTCTGTGTGTTTTTGTGTCTTTCTGGTTCTTTCTGTGTCTTTTTGTGTCTTTTTGTGTCTTTTCTGTGTCTCTGTGTGTCTGTGTGTCTTTGTGTCTCTGTGTTTCTTTGTGTCTTTCTGTGTCTTTTTGTGTCTTTCTGTGTCTTTGTGTCTCTGTGTTTCTTTGTGTCTTTCTGTGTCTTTTTGTGTCTTTCTGTGTCTTTGTGTCTCTGTGTTTCTTTGTGTCTTTCTGTGTCTTTTTGTTTCTTTCTGTGTCTTTTTGTGTCTTTCTGTGTCTTTTTGTGTCTTTCTGTGTCTTTTTGTGTCTTTTCTGTGTGTCTTTGTGTCTCTGTGTGTCTTTCTGTGTCTTTTTGTGTCTTTTCTGTGTGTTTTTGTGTCTTTCTGTGTCTTTCTGTGTCTTTTTGTGTCTTTTCTGTGTGTCTGTGTGTCTTTGTGTCTCTGTGTTTCTTTGTGTCTTTCTGTGTCTTTTTGTGTCTTTCTGTGTGTCTTTGTGTTTTCTGTGTTTCTTTGTGTCTTTCTGTGTCTTTTTGTGTCTTTCTGTGTGTTTTTGTGTCTTTCTGTGTCTTTTTGTGTCTTTCTGTGTCTTTTTGTGTCTTTCTGTGTCTTTTTGTGTCTTTCTGTGTCTTTTTGTGTCTTTTCTGTGTGTCTTTGTGTCTCTGTGTGTCTTTCTGTGTCTTTCTGTGTGTTTTTGTGTCTTTTTGTGTCTTTCTGTGTCTTTTTGTGTCTTTTCTGTGTGTTTTTGTGTCTTTCTGTGTCTTTCTGTGTCTTTTTGTGTCTTTTCTGTGTGTCTCTGTGTGTCTGTGTGTCTTTGTGTCTCTGTGTTTCTTTGTGTCTTTCTGTGTCTTTTTCTGTCTTTTTATGTATTTTTGTGTCTTTCTGTGTCTTTTTGTGTCTTTTTGTGTCTTTGTGTCTTTTTATCTTTTTGTGTCTTTCTGTGTCTTTGTGTCTTTCTGTGTCTTTTTGTGTCTTTTCTGTGTGTCTCTGTGTTTCTTTGTGTCTTTCTGTGTCTTTTTGTGTCTTTCTGTGTGTTTTTGTGTCTTTTTGTGTCTTTTCTGTGTGTCTTTGTGTCTCTGTGTTTCTTTGTGTTTTTCTGTGTGTCTCTGTGTGTCTGTGTGTCTTTGTGTCTCTGTGTTTCTTTGTGTCTTTCTGTGTCTTTTTCTGTCTTTTTATGTATTTTTGTGTCTTTCTGTGTCTTTTTGTGTCTTTTTGTGTCTTTGTGTCTTTTTATCTTTTTGTGTCTTTCTGTCTTTGTGTCTTTCTGTGTGTTTTTGTGTCTTTCTGTGTCTTTCTGTGTCTTTTTGTGTCTTTTCTGTGTGTCTCTGTGTTTCTTTGTGTCTTTCTGTGTCTTTTTGTGTCTTTCTGTGTGTTTTTGTGTCTTTTTGTGTCTTTTCTGTGTGTCTTTGTGTTTTTCTGTTTCTTTGTGTTTTTCTGTGTTTCTTTGTGTTTTTCTGTGTTTCTTTGTGTTTTTCTGTGTTTCTTTGTGTTTTTCTGTGTTTCTTTGTGTTTTTCTGTGTTTCTTTGTGTCTCTGTGTGTCTTTGTGTTTTCTGTGTTTTTCTGTGGTTTTTCTGTGTTTTTCTGTGTTTCTTTGTGTGTTTCTGTGTGTCTTTGTGTCCTCCCAACCCCTAAAGCTAAATGTAATGTTCTGCTCCAGCGTACAGGAGGTGTGAAGGATGAGAAAGGAAAAGACCAGGGTTCACGGCAGTGATGCTGAAGCAAACAGAAGGCTTTTCAATCATAAGGGGGGGGTGAGCCACAGTAACATGTTGTCGGACCCCTGGTTCAGTCACTCTAAAGGTTACGTTGTTGGTTTTCCACCAGCTGGACAACAACTGGAGCCAATCAGAGCTCCGCCGCCTCCATTAAGTTGTTCCATCTCTGGAAAAACTGAGCCAGATGTGATGGAACCCAGATGTGACGACACAGTGGGACCAGTTGTTCTGGTCGGTTAGTTATTCAGGATCCTGGAATCCTGCTAACCTGCATGCTAACGAGCTGCTAACCTCTGCTTTAGCGTCTTTGACTGACTGTGGTGCCAAACTGCGGCGGTCTTTAGATCAGATCAGAGATCAGAGACATGATGGACAGAGTTGGACGACTCACTGATGCCGTTTAAACTTTTACAAAAGCATTGAAATCTCTGTTCAGGCAAGAAGAGCTTCAACGGCTACATCTACAACCTCCGGCTGTGGAGCCGAGCCATGACGGCGCAGGAGCTCGGCGCGCTGACCTGCGACGTGGCGGGCAGCGTCATCGACTGGGACAACAGCCACTGGACCATCCCGTCCTCTCTGGCCGAGACCGACAGCGCGCTCAGCTGCAGTGAGTGCTGAACTTCTCTCATTTTAAAGGGTCGTCATGGAGGTTTGAGACAAATGGATGATGAAGCTAACGATTTAAACCAGAAAAGTAGCCTGAAGGTTTGTTTAGTTTAGTTTAAAATGTTTCCTTCAGTTATACGATGTGCAGAATTGGAGATATTCTTCTGATGGCTCATTATATAACAGTGGTTATAGTAGCTTTGCAGCCGATTTAACACCTTCCTTAATGTCGAATGGCACAGAGCTGGTGGGCGGGGCTTAATCAGGCCTCTGGACCTATCAGAGCAGAGCAGGGAGAGGTCTCATCGAATATTGAATTCAGCTGAAATGTTTTTGGAGTTTTTGGAGGCGGATCTTTAACTCTCTACCTGTTTGAGCCTCAAAATTCTATGATTATAGTGAGTTTGTGGTCAGCGCCGCCTCCTCACAGCAGGGTTCCTGGTTCTAATCCCGGCTGGTTCTGTCTGTGTGAGGCTGCATGTTCTCCCCGGTTCTCCGGGTTCCTCCACCGTCCAAAAACATGCCGTTAGGTTACCTGGTGACTTTAAAACTGTCCTCAGGAGTGAGCTTGAGTGGTTGTGTGTCTCTGTGATGGACCGGCGACCCGTCCAGGTGACCCCGCCTCTCGCCCAATGACCGCTGGGATAGGCTCCGCCCCCCCGCGACCCGACAGTTGGATGAAGCGGGTACAGAAGAGGGATGGATGGTCAAGTTTGTTTTCATTTGAGGCTGATGAGGGTCAGATTGAGTGAATCCCAGAAGCAGGAGACTGTGGACTTTCTTTCACTGAACCACACGTGCACACACACGTGCACGCACACGTGCACACACACGTGCACGTGCACACACCCTGTAATGCATGAACTCGGTGTTAAACGTTTCAGCCTGTTTGATATCAGGTAGAAATTACAACCAGCCCGGTTGTGGTGCAGTTTGACTGCAGCTGGCAGCTTGATCACTTCCAGCTACCTGGTTGGATTCTCACCAGAATCCCCTCTGAGTCCTGCTTTGTTTTCCTTCTCCTTTTCAGCCAGCTGGACTTCTCTGAATCCAAACAGATTCCAGCCTCTCTGTTGAGATTCCCCGAGTTCCCGAGCACACAAACGTGCTGCTGAGTGACGCACAAAGGAAACCGTTGGGTTGGAATGATTATTTAGTTGAGATATTCATGGTCCTTTAACAACGGTAGCAGGATAAATCTCTGTGTTTCTCAGAGGCAGAGCGGCGTTTCTTAGAGGCAGAGCAGCGTTTCTCTGAGGCAGAGCGGCGTTTCTCTGAGGCAGAGCGGCGTTTCTCTGAGGCAGAGCGGCGTTTCTCTGAGGCAGAGCAGCGTTTCTCAGAGGCAGAGCAGCGTTTCTTAGAGGCAGAGCAGCGTTTCTCAGAGGCAGAGCAGTGTTTCTTAGAGGCAGAGCAGCGTTTCTCTGAGGCAGAGCGGCGTTTCTCAGAGGCAGAGCAGCGTTTCTCAGAGGCAGAGCAGCGTTTCTCAGAGGCAGAGCGGCGTTTCTCAGAGGCAGAGCAGCGTTTCTCAGAGGCAGAGCGGCGTTTCTCAGAGGCAGAGCGGCGTTTCTCAGAGGCAGAGCGGCGTTTCTTAGAGGCAGAGCAGCGTTTCTCTGAGGCAGAGCGGCGTTTCTCTGAGGCAGAGCGGCGTTTCTCTGAGGCAGAGCGGCGTTTCTCTGAGGCAGAGCAGCGTTTCTTAGAGGCAGAGCAGCGTTTCTCAGAGGCAGAGCAGCGTTTCTTAGAGGCAGAGCAGCGTTTCTCAGAGGCAGAGCAGCGTTTCTTAGAGGCAGAGCAGCGTTTCTCTGAGGCAGAGCGGCGTTTCTCAGAGGCAGAGCGGCGTTTCTCAGAGGCAGAGCAGCGTTTCTCAGAGGCAGAGCGGCGTTTCTCAGAGGCAGAGCGGCGTTTCTCAGAGGCAGAGCGGCGTTTCTTAGAGGGAGAGTGGCGTTTCTTAGAGGCAGAGCGGCATTTCTTAGAGGCAGAGCAGCGTTTCTTTGAGGCAGAGCAGCGTTTCTTAGAGGCAGAGCGGCGTTTCTCAGAGAAAGCAGCGTTTCTTTGAGGCAGAGCGGCGTTTCTTAGAGGCAGAGCGGCGTTTCTCAGAGGCAGAGCGGCGTTTCTTAGAGGCAGAGCAGCGTTTCTTAGAGGCAGAGCGGCGTTTCTTAGAGGCAGAGCGGCGTTTCTTAGAGGCAGAGCGGCGTTTCTCAGAGGCAGAGCGGCGTTTCTCAAAGGCAGAGCGGCGTTTCTTAGAGGCAGAGCGGCGTTTCTTAGAGGCAGAGCGGCGTTTCTTAGAGGCAGAGCGGCGTTTCTCAGAGGCAGAGCGGCGTTTCTCAAAGGCAGAGCGGCGTTTCTTAGAGGCAGAGCGGCGTTTCTTAGAGGCAGAGCGGCGTTTCTCAGAGGCAGAGCGGCGTTTCTTAGAGGCAGAGTGGCGTTTCTTAGAGGCAGAGCGGCGTTTCTCAGAGGCAGAGTGGCGTTTCTTAGAGGCAGAGCGGCGTTTCTCAGAGGCAGAGCAGCGTTTCTCAGAGGCAGAGCGGCGTTTCTCAGAGGCAGAGCAGCATTTTTTAGAGGCAGAGCAGCGTTTTTTAGAGGCAGAGCAGCGTTTCTTTGAGGCAGAGCGGCGTTTCTTTGAGGCAGAGCGGCGTTTCTCAGAGGCAGAGCGGCGTTTCTCAGAGGCAGAGCAGCGTTTCTCAGAGGCAGAGCAGCGTTTCTTAGAGGCAGAGCGGCGTTTCTCAGAGGCAGAGCAGCGTTTCTCTGAGGCAGAGCGGCGTTTCTCTGAGGCAGAGCGGCGTTTCTCTGAGGCAGAGCAGCGTTTCTTAGAGGCAGAGCAGCGTTTCTCAGAGGCAGAGCAGCGTTTCTCAGAGGCAGAGCAGCGTTTCTTAGAGGCAGAGCGGCGTTTCTTAGAGGCAGAGCGGCGTTTCTCAGAGGCAGAGCAGCGTTTCTCAGAGGCAGAGCGGCGTTTCTTTGAGGCAGAGCGGCGTTTCTTTGAGGCAGAGCGGCGTTTCTCAGAGGCAGAGCGGCGTTTCTCAGAGGCAGAGCGGCATTTCTCAGAGGCAGAGCAGCGTTTTTTAGAGGCAGAGCAGCGTTTCTTAGAGGCAGAGCGGCGTTTCTTAGAGGCAGAGCAGCGTTTCTCAGAGGCAGAGCGGCGTTTCTTAGAGGCAGAGCAGCGTTTCTTAGAGGCAGAGCGGCGTTTCTTAGAGGCAGAGCAGCGTTTCTCAGAGGCAGAGCGGCGTTTCTTTGAGGCAGAGCGGCGTTTCTTTGAGGCAGAGCGGCGTTTCTCAGAGGCAGAGCGGCGTTTCTCAGAGGCAGAGCGGCATTTCTCAGAGGCAGAGCAGCGTTTTTTAGAGGCAGAGCAGCGTTTCTTAGAGGCAGAGCGGCGTTTCTTAGAGGCAGAGCAGCGTTTCTCAGAGGCAGAGCGGCGTTTCTTAGAGGCAGAGCAGCGTTTCTTAGAGGCAGAGCGGCGTTTCTTAGAGGCAGAGCAGCGTTTCTCAGAGGCAGAGCGGCGTTTCTTAGAGGCAGAGCAGCGTTTCTTAGAGGCAGAGCAGCGTTTCTTAGAGGCAGAGCGGCGTTTCTCAGAGGCAGAGCGGCGTTTCTCAGAGGCAGAGCGGCGTTTCTTAGAGGCAGAGTGGCGTTTCTTAGAGGCAGAGCGGCGTTTCTCAGAGGCAGAGCGGCGTTTCTCAGAGGCAGAGCGGCGTTTCTCAGAGGCAGAGCAGCGTTTTTTAGAGGCAGAGCAGCGTTTCTTAGAGGCAGAGCAGCGTTTCTTAGAGGCAGAGCGGCGTTTCTCAGAGGCAGAGCGGCGTTTCTCAGAGGCAGAGCGGCGTTTCTTAGAGGCAGAGCGGCGTTTCTTAGAGGCAGAGCGGCGTTTCTCAGAGGCAGAGCGGCGTTTCTCAGAGGCAGAGCAGCGTTTCTCAGAGACAGAGCAGCGTTTCTCAGAGGCAGAGCGGCGTTTCTTAGAGGCAGAGCGGCGTTTTTTAGAGGCAGAGCGGCGTTTCTCAGAGGCAGAGCAGCGTTTCTTAGAGGCAGAGCAGCGTTTCTCAGAGGCAGAGCGGCGTTTCTCAGAGGCAGAGCGGCGTTTCTCAGAGGCAGAGCGGCGTTTCTCAGAGGCAGAGCAGCGTTTTTTAGAGGCAGAGCAGCGTTTCTTAGAGGCAGAGCAGCGTTTCTTAGAGGCAGAGCGGCGTTTCTCAGAGGCAGAGCGGCGTTTCTCAGAGGCAGAGCGGCGTTTCTTAGAGGCAGAGCGGCGTTTCTTAGAGGCAGAGCGGCGTTTCTCAGAGGCAGAGCGGCGTTTCTCAGAGGCAGAGCAGCGTTTCTCAGAGACAGAGCAGCGTTTCTCAGAGGCAGAGCGGCGTTTCTTAGAGGCAGAGCGGCGTTTTTTAGAGGCAGAGCGGCGTTTCTCAGAGGCAGAGCAGCGTTTCTTAGAGGCAGAGCAGCGTTTCTCAGAGGCAGAGCGGCGTTTCTCAGAGGCAGAGCGGCGTTTCTCAGAGGCAGAGCGGCGTTTCTTAGAGGCAGAGCGGCGTTTCTTAGAGGCAGAGCAGCGTTTCTCAGAGGCAGAGCAGCGTTTCTTAGAGGCAGAGCAGCGTTTTTCAGAGGCAGAGCAGCGTTTTTTAGAGGCAGAGCGGCGTTTCTCAGAGGCAGAGCAGCGTTTCTCAGAGGCAGAGCAGCGTTTTTTAGAGGCAGAGCAGCGTTTCTTAGAGGCAGAGCAGCGTTTTTCAGAGGCAGAGCGGCGTTTCTCAGAGGCAGAGCGGCGTTTCTTAGAGGCAGAGCGGCGTTTCTTAGAGGCAGAGCAGCGTTTCTCAGAGGCAGAGCAGCGTTTTTTAGAGGCAGAGCAGCGTTTCTCAGAGGCAGAGCGGCGTTTCTCAGAGGCAGAGCGGCGTTTCTCAGAGGCAGAGCGGCGTTTCTTAGAGGCAGAGCGGCGTTTCTTAGAGGCAGAGCAGCGTTTCTCAGAGGCAGAGCAGCGTTTTTTAGAGGCAGAGCAGCGTTTCTCAGAGGCAGAGCGGCGTTTCTCAGAGGCAGAGCGGCGTTTCTCAGAGGCAGAGCGGCGTTTCTTAGAGGCAGAGCGGCGTTTCTTAGAGGCAGAGCAGCGTTTCTCAGAGGCAGAGCAGCGTTTCTTAGAGGCAGAGCAGCGTTTTTCAGAGGCAGAGCAGCGTTTTTTAGAGGCAGAGCGGCGTTTCTCAGAGGCAGAGCAGCGTTTCTCAGAGGCAGAGCAGCGTTTTTTAGAGGCAGAGCAGAGTTTCTCAGAGGCAGAGCAGCGTTTTTTAGAGACAGAGCAGCGTTTTTCAGAGGCAGAGCAGCGTTTTTTAGAGGCAGAGCAGCGTTTCTCAGAGGCAGAGCAGCGTTTTTTAGAGGCAGAGCGGCGTTTCTCAGAGGCAGAGCAGCGTTTCTCAGAGGCAGAGCAGCGTTTCTCAGAGGCAGAGCAGCGTTTTTTAGAGGCAGAGCAGCGTTTTTCAGAGGCAGAGCAGCGTTTTTTAGAGGCAGAGCAGCGTTTCTTAGAGGCAGATTAGCGTTTTTCAGAGGCAGAGCGGCGTTTCTCAGAGGCAGAGCAGCGTTTCTTAGAGGCAGAGCGGCGTTTCTTAGAGGCAGAGCAGCGTTTCTCAGAGGCAGAGCAGCGTTTCTCAGAGGCAGAGCAGCGTTTCTCAGAGGCAGAGCGGCGTTTCTCAGAGGCAGAGCAGCGTTTCTCAGAGGCAGAGCTGTAAATGAGTGCGCAGCCGCAGGAGGTTAACCGCGGCGGTTTTAGAGGAGTCTGCCAGCTCTGCTCCCACTTAGAAAAGGCTTGTGTGTGTTTTCATTCCTCAGAGACTCGCGGCGGTTTCTGAGGAATGCCTGATTCTGCATTCAGCGTCTCCAGCACTTCTCCTGCTGAGGTCCAGGGTGAGAATGAGTCTTTGATGTCAGGCGTGTTTTATTTGACCTCGCAGGGCAGATAATGCCATCAGGGCCACTTCGTTATCAGCAGGAGGAACCAGGCGAGAGTCTGAAGTCTTTATTAAGCAGAAACCCAGAAAACGAAGGATCAAAGCTGCAGTTGGTTCTGTTCCCACTTAAGTCCCACGTGACTCCCGATGGGGCCGTCTATTTCCTGGAACAGCGTCCCTGCCTTGGGGCTGAACCCCCATGTTCACCCACTCTGACATGTTTGTGGGAAAGACTGATTGCTTCGGTCTAACTGAGCTGGACCTCGGCTGTAATTATTTCTCTGTCGACTAATTCTGCAAATTGTTCTGTTTTTTAACACATTTTCAGGCTTTTGAAACTGATGTCCATTAACCTTTCCTTCTCTTCACAGCCTGCTACCCTCATTGCATTCATTTAACCACTGCTGCGCCAACTAGTGGTGAGTGCTGCTAACACTGACCTACGCCTCCATCATCATCCGTTTGTTTGTGCTAACAGCTTTCCTGCATGAATGAGAGCATCTCTAACCCAAAGCTGTGCACCACATTTACTTCCTTCGAGCTAACACCAACCCTTCCTTCGAGCTAACACCAACCCTTCCTTCGAGCTAACCCCAACCCTTCCTTCGAGCTAACACCAACCCTTCCTTCGAGCTAACACCAACCCTTCCTTCGAGCTAACCCCAACCCTTCCTTCGAGCTAACCCCAACCCTTCCTTTGAGCTAACCCCAACCCTTCCTTCGAGCTAACCCCAACCCTTCCTTCGAGCTAACACCAACCCTTCCTTCGAGCTAACACCAACCCTTCCTTCGAGCTAACCCCAACCCTTCCTTTGAGCCCGGAACACCAACCCTTCCTTTGAGCTAACACCAACCCTTCCTTCGAGCTAACCCCAACCCTTCCTTCGAGCTAACACCAACCCTTCCTTCGAGCTAACACCAACCCTTCCTTCGAGCTAACCCCAACCCTTCCTTTGAGCCCGGAACACCAACCCTTCCTTCGAGCTAACCCCAACCCTTCCTTCGAGCTAACACCAACCCTTCCTTCGAGCTAACCCCAACCCTTCCTTTGAGCTAACCCCAACCCTTCCTTTGAGCTAACCCCAACCCTTCCTTTGAGCCCGGAACACCAACCCTTCCTTTGAGCTAACCCCAACCCTTCCTTTGAGCTAACCCCAACCCTTCCTTCGAGCTAACCCCAACCCTTCCTTTGAGCCTGGAACACCAACCCTGCCTCCTGCCTTTTGTCTTTCTGGGATTGAGGTGTTTTGGGGCTTCAGCTGACAGTTTGCTGCTTGGTGACGGTGAAGAAATGTGATTTTTCTGTCTGTTTTCACGGCTCCAGCCGTTAGCTCGTGGTCAGAACCTCCGCAGGGTGCTGCTAACCAACCAGTCTCTGGTGCTCAGCTCTTCTAATCAACACCTTTGTTAACGGCGTTGTTGCATCAGTTTATACGACCACAGAATCTCATTTCAGCCACAAGCCCTCAGAGGGGTTCCTGCTTCTCTCGCTGTCAACAGTAAACATGTTTTTTCCACCGCTGTGCGCCGTCCTGCTGCTGAGTCACTCCGCTAATCATCAGTAGGTCATCAGTGACGGTCGCCACGGCGACACCCTGATGGGCACATGCCGGGGAAACATACATGCTTTGAGTTGAGGGGAGAAAGCGTCATTCATGCCTGGATTCCTCGCTCTGAGATGCCTCGTCTGCGCTGCCGTTAGCTGCTAACAGGAAGTCTGACTGATGACGGGGGTTCTGGGGTCGGGCGGGAACCCGTTGGTTCAGAGCCACATTGGACGGTTTTACTCAACCATCTACAGTAGCTGAATAAGTCCCACCCTATAGGGTGTTTTACTCTGGTGAAACAGTGTCACACTCAAGCTCGGATACTGTCTTTCACTTGTTTTATTTTTTCTTAAGTCATTCCTGTTGCACACATGCTTAGCTAACTCGCTAACAGTAAACGTGCCGTTAGCCTGATAATCAACTGAAACGACACAAATACACAAAACCACAACATTAATGACACGAACATCTTAACCACCGTATGATTATATAAGTCTGAACTCACCAGCTCAGCTTCACCAGTCAAACAAAAGCAGCCATATAAAAGAGAAACTGAAAGGTTTTTGTGTTTTTTCTGTCTTTTTGTGTCTTTCTGTGGTTTTTTGTAGCTTTTTCTGTCTTTCTGTGTCTTTTTGTGTCTTTCTGTGGTTTTTTGTAGCTTTTTCTGTCTTTCTCTGTCTTTTTCTGTCTTTCTGTAGCTTTTTGTGTCTTTTTGTGTCTTTCTGTGTCTTTTTGTGTCTTTCTGCGTCTTTTTGTGTCTTTCTGTAGCTTTTTGTGTCTTTTTGTGTCTTTCTGTGTGTTTTTGTGTCTTTTTGTGTCTTTCTGCGTCTTTTTGTGTCTTTCTGTAGCTTTTTGTGTCTTTTTGTGTCTTTCTGTGTGTTTTTGTGTCTTTTTGTGTCTTTTTGTGTCTTTTTGTGTCTTTTTGTGTCTTTTTGTGTCTTTTTGTGTCTTTCTGCGTCTTTTTGCGTCTTTCTGTAGCTTTTTGTGTCTTTTTGTGTCTTTCTGTGTGTTTTTGTGTCTTTTTGTGTCTTTTTGTGTCTTTTTGTGTCTTTTTCTGTCTTTTTGTGTCTTTTTGTGTTTTTCTGTAGCTTTCTGTGTTTTTCTGTGTTTTTCTGTGTTTTTCTGTGTCTCTTAGTCCCCCCCCCCCCTGTTAATATTCAGCTTGTGTGGGCCAGAGCCGGATCATATTACAGATGTAATTGAACTTAGTTTCTAACACACAAACCGTCCCTGACAAAATGTGAGTCTGATCCTGTGGAAATGTGCCGGAGAGAGAAAGTGAATGAATGATCTTTGGAGTCTTTCCACGTCCACTTTGTGCTGAAGTGTCCTTCACTCGAGACAACACTGAGACTGATGCATATCGATCCGTGTGCCGATGCATCCTCTGTTGGATCGCTACCAGAAAGTTACACCATGCTGTGGTGATAATAGGTTAAAGTCTGATAATAAAGATGTAATAATTAGATGATTATCATGTAGTAATAACCAGCTTATCAATAACAATCAGAGCAGTAATAACAGCACTATGACGTGTTAATTATCAGTTTTAACTTATTTCACAGCCAAATATTCAGAAAGTACATATTAAATTAATGATATTAACTGATATTACGTTGTTATCATTAACAAGTCGTCACATTATTACTAAATTATTACTATACAGTAAGTAAAAAACCTCTTGCTTTGGTTTTATCTTTAACTTGGTTTCCCCACATCCCTCCCATTGTTATCGATGAGCTATTACCTGTTTATTACTGTGGTAATTACACGATAATTACCTCATTATTACATCTTTATTGATCCTGTTTTCTGTCCTTGAAGCATTTTTCCATGTTCCAGCAGCCTCAGGTGGAGTCGCGGCCCGTCCTAAGTTCTCTGTTAGACGCCGTTTCAGAAAGTCTCCGTTAGATGTGCTGCAAACAAAATGCTGCTTTCCACGGCTTCGTGTTCTGCCTCCTGTGAGCTGAGTGTTTGCAGCTGTGAGGACGCCTCCCAGAACCAGGAGTTCTGTGTTTTTCATGTTTAAAAACCGGGAGAAAAGCTGTGGCTCACATGTTAATCACCAGGATTCTGGAGGGTTCTGTGACCCCCAGCTTTAGGACGACACTTCCTGCTTTAATCTGTGTTTCTGCTCTGGTTCACCGCTGCTCGGACACAAGTGGGATTCAGGAAACTGTACCCAGAACTAAAGCTGCAGACTGGCTTTAACTCGTGTTTTCATGTCCCTGAAGGTGCCGACACCAAACTGACCACGAGCTGCGACTCCCCCGGACCCGGCTGCCAAGGTAGGAGGAGGAAACGTCTCTGTTTTGCCTGTTTTCTTCCCTTTTCCCTCCCCCCGGTTGTTCTGTGGCTTCCCAGTAAAAGTTTTTGAGGCGTTGAGTTCAGTTCAAACCGCATTCATTGAGATAAATTCAGTTCTGAGCCTCATCTGTCGGGGAAACATTCGGCTGCTCTCTGCTGCTCACATGTTTTGAGAAAAGGTCTCTCAGATGGCTTCCCTGCTGGTGTTTGTGCCTTCAGTTTTCCACCAGAGTCCACAGGAAGTGGCGCTTTCCGCCTGGAACATGATGCATCACTGAGGTTTTCCTCCGTGGCGGCGCAGGTGACCCCGGTGGGAGTCAAACTGAAGCGCTTTTAAAGGTTCCTGCTGTCAGTCTCCGCTCTTTGAGCCTAATTAAGAAATGTTCAAAGCCCAGAGCGGCTGGACAGAGGCCTCAGAGGGACATTACTTTACGGGTCAGGTTTTGTGGGAATGTGCTCGGAGGGGAAATCCCGGAGGTTTTCTGAAGCTGCTTAACCCGTGAAATGGATTCTGGACTCTCAGAAGCTCTCAGCGCAGAGCCTCCATGTTTTCCTGCTGCTGCTAAGCTGAGCCTGGAACCCACCCCAGGGTCTTAAACTGGGCCCAAGTGATCCAAACAGGGATGAACCGGTCCATCGAGGCCTGAAGAGACACTCCAGTCTGATCCAGGAGGTCACAGCATCTGGACCTTTCTCCTCAGTCAGAGCTGTAGCTGAGGGCCAGCTGACAGCGTGACCCAACCGCTGCTGACATGTCGGTTCTCACACAGCTACAGAAGCCTCAGAGGGACAAAAGGCCCGTTTCGGTGGAATTGTGCTCATGAGACGAGTCGATCGGGCTGGAGCTGCAGAACAGCTTTATGGCAGCGGGTCAGGAGGCCATGGGAGAGGGCTCTGAGCTGGACTGAAGAGCAGAACCACAGGCTCAGAGGACTTCGCTGAATCCCTGGAGAACAGGCAGGCTGTCACTTAACTGAGTTCTGTGTGAATGGGTCCGTCTCTCAGGTCATCACAGAGTGATGGTCCAGCTCGTGGTTCTGGAGGTGCCACAGAACAGCCCCAAAGCCTGGATCACAGGAAGTGATGTTCCACGGTTCGGATTCTTTCAGGTCATCATTTTATCATTTTATTTTATCACATTAACTGTTTGAAGGTGTGAGAAACAACGGATGCACCAGGAGCTGGAAAAAGATCCGTCCTCTTTCAAAGCTGAGCTCGCAGATATCTGCAGCAGAACTCCAGCGCCACCAGAACCTGAGGCAGAAAGTCATTGGAACGAGTCTTCATGTTCAAATGAAAGCTGCTGCACAACCACACCGGGAGGTTTTATCGAACGTCCTCCAGATGGTTCCTGATGATTTCCACAGAGACGAATGAGCAGCTTTAACTGATACATCTTCACCTTGTTCAGCCTTCATCCTGCTTGGGCCACAGGAAACTCAGCGTGACCTTAAAGCTGAAAGTAGAGTCCTGAGCGGCCTGCTGGCGCCCTCTGCTGGGCAGGTGGCGCCCTCTGCTGGCGCCCTCTGCTGGGCAGCTGGCGCCCTCTGCTGGGCAGGTGGCGCCCTCTGCTGGGCAGGTGGCGCCCTCTGCTGGGCAGGTGGCGCCCTCTGCTGGGCAGGTGGCGCCCTCTGCTGGGCAGGTGGCGCCCTCTGCTGGGCAGGTGGCGCCCTCTGCTGGGCAGGTGGCGCCCTCTGCTGGCGCCCTCTGCTGGGCAGGTGGCGCCCTCTGCTGGGCAGGTGGCGCCCGTTTGTGGGGGAGCTCACCAGTTGTTTGGACCGGTTTGAGGCTCACTGTTAGGGTTAATCCAGTCGAGTTAAAGCCTTTCTGAGGACATGTTTCACACCTTTTCGCTCCTCTGTTTTCTCTTGTTCCACCGGATGGAAAATTAGATGAAGCAGCAGCAGGTCTGCTGGTGTCAGAAATGACTCAGATTCAAGCCCCTCTGTGCTCAGCTTGTTGTTGGTGTGTTTATATGAATCCATTTGTCCAGCAGCATCACAGCCGTTCATGCATGTTTCTCTCTGTTCCATCCCAACTCCTTCCTCCCTTCCTTCCTCCTTCCTTCCTTCCTTCCTTCCTTCCTTCCTTCCTTCCTTCCTTCCTTCCTCCCTCCCTCCCTCCCTCCCTCCCTCCCTCCCTCCCTCCCTCCCTCCCTTCCTTCCTTCCTTCCTTCCTTCCTTCCTTCCTTCCTTCCTCCCTTCCTTCCTCCCTTCCTCCCTTCCTCCCTTCCTTCCTTCCTTCCTTCCTTCCTTCCTTCCTTCCTTCCTTCCTTCCTTCCTTCCTTCCTTCCTTCCTTCCTTCCTTCCTCCCTCCCTCCCTCCCTCCCTCCCTCCCTCCCTCCCTTCCTTCCTTCCTTCCTTCCTTCCTTCCTTCCTTCCTTCCTTCCTTCCTTCCTCCCTCCCTCCCTCCCTCCCTCCCTCCCTCCCTCCCTCCCTCCCTCCCTCCCTCCTCCCTTCCTTCCTCCCTTCCTTCCTTCCTCCCTCCCTTCCTTCCTTCCTTCCTTCCTTCCTTCCTTCCTTCCTTCCTTCCTCCCTTCCTTCCTCCCTTCCTCCCTTCCTTCCTTCCTTCTTTCCTCCCTTCCTCCCTTCCTCCCTCCCTTCCTCCCTCCCTTCCTCCCTCCCTCCCTCCCTTCCTTCCTTCCTTCCACCAGAAGCTTCCTCCCTCACCTCCTCATCCACCGACTCCACTAACACCGTCTATACTGCTAACGCCATCACCCACGGTAAGCTGCCCTCACCCCTCCTCATCATGTCCCTCCTGCCTCTCCATCTCTAACCTTTCCCTCTTCCTTTGCTAGAACCTTCCCTGTGGAGGATCTGTGGTATTAAATGTTGGAGGGGCTCATCTCGGGCTTCTTTTTGCTGCTTTGCTGCCATCTTCGGCTCTGCAGGCTGAAGTGTTTGGCAGTAACAGCTAAATAAAAGCTCTTTCTCAGGCTGTGGGCATCCTGGGAACTCTTTCATTCACGATGACGGCAGCAGATTTAGTGGAAAGTCTCAGATTCGTGGTGTTTCCAACTTATTTAAAGTTCTCACAGGTGCTGCAGGATGAGATGAAACTGAACTGGTTAGCTGTGTTATTCCTACTTTGGGCACTTCCTGCATTCAGGAGTCAGGACTAACGTGACTGAGCCACATTCAGTCCATCTGCTGTTGATCTGCTGCAGTTATCAGTAATTTATTGGTGTTTACATGGACTGCAGCTTTATTCTAAACCTTTTTTAATTTCTCAGGCAGCATCACAGCCTCTCTACCAGCTGCTTCCTTCCCCATCACCTCATCCTCTGACCTCTCTGACTCTGTCCACGTTGCTTCTTTATCTCCTCTAGTGTAGACATCCCTTTACT
Organism: Leuresthes tenuis; assembly: GCA_036924055.1. NCBI lineage: Eukaryota > Metazoa > Chordata > Actinopteri > Atheriniformes > Atherinopsidae > Leuresthes > Leuresthes tenuis. The sequence continues at coordinate 32,178,193 of JAVGWW010000020.1, forward strand.
CTCTCTCCTTTGTTTGAAAAGCACTTGATTCCCTTTAACGTTGGCCACCTGAGCTTCAGCCCTCCTTGCCTTGTCCTCGGGCTTCTGTAAACTCAGGATGAATATGGAGGAAAGCAGTCGTCATAACCAGGGCTCTGAAGAAGCCTTCGTCCTGTTGAGGTTCCCGACTTCTGCTCCTTCAGTGAAGCTCTTTGACCTTTTTTTGCTTTAATAAGACAGCTGAGTCTGTTATAACGCAGCTTTCAGCATGTTTGTTTTAACACCAGCATCATTTCTCATCTGCAGTCCCATCTCCCATCATTTCAACCATCTCCCCCTCCACTAGCATGCCTCTAACCCCAACCAGCAGCACCAGCAGCAGCACATCCAGCTCCTCTTCTTCCTCTGGTAAGCCTCCATCTGCTTTGCTGCTTCACTCATGCATTCTCCTCACAAACCACCTGATTCTTGAGTGTTTTAACCCTAAATCTGCTCGGATTTGGGATGCAGCAGCTCCACAAACACGAAGCTTTCGGTGGAATTTGCTTGTGTCGGTTTTAGCAGCAGAAAAAAGTCGTTTCTGGTTCCAGAGAAAGACTGAATTAGATTCTCTCTGACAGTTTAAACCAAAGTCAGTCCTTAGCTTCTGTTTTAGTCCAGTTCAGAGAGCCAGAAAACTACAGGCTCTAAACCTGGAGCTTCGGGGGGGCAGTGAGCACCTGAAGTGGCGTCGCTGCAGTCCAGCGTCACTTAGAGACAGGATGCTCCTGACTTTGGACGTATCACACAGGTGAAAACAGTCAAAGGTCAAAGGTCAAAGATGATCCAAGGTCCCTCACAGTGGAACTAGCAGCCAAAGCTGCTCCATCCTGAGTAACTAACCGGTTGGATGGTGCCTGTCGGAGGTGTTCATGGGCAGAAACAATAACCCCGGGATCACAAAGGGAAACCAGCTCATCCAACAGGCCGGTTCCTTCTGTAACTGATTAATTTCCTCAGGTTTCATAGATGAACAGAGCTGCAAATCATCAGCATAACGTAACAATAGGGTCTAAGATCGGTAAGATCAACAGTATCAGACATCCGTAAAGGAGCCAAGAAACCTGGGCTTACTGTTACTTTCCACTGTTAGCTGTGAATAATAATCAGTTCAAGGCATTTTACGTGTTATGAAGCGAGGTTTCCAGGCTCTGCAGCTGCTTTCCTTGTTTTAGAGTCAGTAGTTTCTTCTTTAATGGCACAACAGAAGCTGCAGCGCTGTCCACCAGCTGGTCCAGCTTCCCAGGAGCAGGGATCGCAGAATCCGTCGCTACGGTGACCAGCGATGGGGATGTTGGAGGTGAGGTTGATGGCAGTCAGCTGGCTTAAGTCCTTTATTGTGTCAGACAGGAGGGGATTGTGAGGAAATACTGAGCGCCTGAGACAAAGAGTGTCGTTCTGACAGTGAGCTGTAAATGCAGAGACTGTGGCCGTCATCATCAGAATCAAGGTTTAAATCTGCCATTAAAACAGTAAATACAACAAAAATAGATTAAAACGATCCGTAAAATCAGATAAAGAAAGTCTTTATACCGGCCGGATGTTGCAGATGTTCTTTTCATGACTTCCAGTGTGTGAAGGAGAGATTTGGGGTGATGAATTCAAAGGATTTAGCATGTTTAGAGATCCGTGGATTTATCTGATTTACTCTAAAGTTTCAGCTGAAAACTGAGGGGATGGAGCCGGAGACTTTCCTGAGTGCTACAGAAACCTGAAGCTGTGGCCTCAGACTGCTGCAGAGCGTCTTTGGTTCTGTGATCAGATTAAATTCAGACGGATCTGCTGATTTTTAGGCTGGAATGAAACGTATTTCCCTTCTTATTGCAGTGATCTGCTGATTTTTAGGCTGGAATGAAACGTATTTCCCTTCTTATTGCAGTGATCTGCTGATTTTTAGGCTGGAATGAAACGTATTTCCCTTCTTATTGCAGTGATCTGCTGATTTTTAGGCTGGAATGAAACGTATTTCCCTTCTTATTGCAGTGATCTGCTGATTTTTAGGCTGGAATGAAACGTATTTCCCTTCTTATTGCAGTGATCTGCTGATTTTTAGGCTGGAATGAAACGTATTTCCCTTCTTATTGCAGTGATCTGCTGATTTTTAGGCTGGAATGAAACGTATTTCCCTTCTTATTGCAGTGATCTGCTGGTTTTTAGGCTGGAATGAAACGTATTTCCCTTCTTATTGCAGTGATCTGTTGATTTTTAGGCTGGAATGAAACGTATTTCCCTTCTTATTGCAGTGATCTGCTGATTTTTAGGCTGGAATGAAACGTATTTCCCTTCTTATTGCAGTGATCTTTTTGATTTTTAGGCTGGAATGAAACGTATTTCCCTTCTTATTGCAGTGATCTGTTGATTTTTAGGCTGGAATGAAACGTATTTCCCTTCTTATTGCAGTGATCTGCTGATTTTTAGGCTGGAATGAAACGTATTTCCCTTCTTATTGCAGTGATCTGCTGATTTTTAGGCTGGAATGAAACGTATTTCCCTTCTTATTGCAGTGATCTGTTGATTTTTAGGCTGGAATGAAACGTATTTCCCTTCTTATTGCAGTGATCTGTTGATTTTTAGGCTGGAATGAAACGTATTTCCCTTCTTATTGCAGTGATCTGCTGATTTTTAGGCTGGAATGAAACGTATTTCCCTTCTTATTGCAGTGATCTGCTGATTTTTAGGCTGGAATGAAACGTATTTCCCTTCTTATTGCAGTGATCTGTTGATTTTTAGGCTGGAATGAAACGTATTTCCCTTCTTATTGCAGTGATCTGCTGATTTTTAGGCTGGAATGAAACGTATTTCCCTTCTTATTGCAGTGATCTGTTGATTTTTAGGCTGGAATGAAACGTATTTCCCTTCTTATTGCAGTGATCTGCTGATTTTTAGGCTGGAATGAAACGTATTTCCCTTCTTATTGCAGTGATCTGCTGATTTTTAGGCTGGAATGAAACGTATTTCCCTTCTTATTGCAGTGATCTGCTGATTTTTAGGCTGGAATGAAACGTATTTCCCTTCTTATTGCAGTGATCTGCTGATTTTTAGGCTGGAATGAAACGTATTTCCCTTCTTATTGCAGTGATCTGCTGATTTTTAGGCTGGAATGAAACGTATTTCCCTTCTTATTGCAGTGATCAGTTGATTTTTAGGCTGGAATGAAACGTATTTCCCTTCTTATTGCAGTGATCTGCTGATTTTTAGGCTGGAATGAAACGTATTTCCCTTCTTATTGCAGTGATCAGTTGATTTTTAGGCTGGAATGAAACGTATTTCCCTTCTTATTGCAGTGATCTGCTGATTTTTAGGCTGGAATGAAACGTATTTCCCTTCTTATTGCAGTGATCAGTTGATTTTTAGGCTGGAATGAAACGTATTTCCCTTCTTATTGCAGTGATCTGTTGATTTTTATGCTGGAATGAAACGTATTTCCCTTCTTATTGCAGTGATCTGCTGATTTTTAGGCTGGAATGAAACGTATTTCCCTTCTTATTGCAGTGATCTGCTGATTTTTAGGCTGGAATGAAACGTATTTCCCTTCTTATTGCAGTGATCTGCTGATTTTTAGGCTGGAATGAAACGTATTTCCCTTCTTATTGCAGTGATCTGCTGATTTTTAGGCTGGAATGAAACATATTTCCCTTCTTATTGCAGTGATCTGCTGATTTTTAGGCTGGAATGAAACGTATTTCCCTTCTTATTGCAGTGATCTTTTTGATTTTTAGGCTGGAATGAAACGTATTTCCCTTCTTATTGCAGTGATCTGTTGATTTTTAGGCTGGAATGAACTGGAATGAACTGGAATGAACTGGAATGAACTGGAATGCCGCTAACTCGGTGTACTTTTTTACTTCCCTGCAGCTGAACAGACAACCCGCCTCTCGGCGCCGGTTTCCTCTGCTGCCACTAACCACTCAGCTACTAACCCAGCAGCACCGGGTAAGAGTCCGTCTTCAGCTGCACCTGCGGCGAACTGAACGGTCCGAGTTTCCTGACGGACCGGGGGGGGCGGGGCTGATCGGGCCCGTAGAGCTGACCAATCAGAGCAGGGCTGGCTCTTTTGGGAGGGGTCCTTCCCGCTGTTTGTACAGTAGATCGCCTCATGGGGACTCAGCATGTGGTTCTTCATGGGCTGATTAGCTCTGGCAGCTGCTACGGGATCATTT
>JAVGWW010000020.1:32182470-32302470 GCA_036924055.1 Leuresthes tenuis
AGTCTTAAAGCTGAGCAGAGAGCTGTTAGAGTTGTTCCTGCAGCCAGGTCCAGGATTCCACCATCTGTTGTTAACCAGCTCTGTGATCCTCCTCCTTTACTGTTAGCGCTCTGTCTGCAGTCTCTGTCTGCCCGGATAGTCTTAAAGCTGAGCAGAGAGCTGTTAGAGTTGTTCCTGCAGCCAGGTCCAGGATTCCACCATCTGTTGTTAACCAGCTCTGTGATCCTCCTCCTTTACTGTTAGCGCTCTGTCTGCAGTCTCTGTCTGCCCGGATAGTCTTAAAGCTGAGCAGAGAGCTGTTAGAGTTGTTCCTGCAGCCAGGTCCAGGATTCCACCATCTGTTGTTAACCAGCTCTGGGATCCTCCTCCTTTACTGTTAGCGCTCTGTCTGCAGTCTCTGTCTGCCCGGATAGTCTTAAAGCTGAGCAGAGAGCTGTTAGAGTTGTTCCTGCAGCCAGGTCCAGGATTCCACCATCTGTTGTTAACCAGCTCTGTGATCCTCCTCCTTTACAGTTAGCGCTCTGTCTGCAGTCTCTGTCTGCCCGGATAGTCTTAAAGCTGAGCAGAGAGCTGTTAGAGTTGTTCCTGCAGCCAGGTCCAGGATTCCACCATCTGTTGCTAACCAGCTCTGTGATCCTCCTCCTTTACTGTTAGCGCTCTGTCTGCAGTCTCTGTCTGCCCGGATAGTCTTAAAGCTGAGCAGAGAGCTGTTAGAGTTATAATATGTCCTTTGTTGCAGCATAATGTGTGTCTGTTTGTTCCAGAAAGAGCAGGACAATCGGTCCCTGAACAGCTACGTTGTGGCCAGCAGCGTGGGGGCCCTCTCCATCAGAAACCTGAGAGACCCGGTGAAGATCGAGATCGCTCACCTCTCCGATCAGGTACAAACGGCTGCACCAGATGTTTGGTTTGATGTTATTTGTGCTAAACGCAGCGTTGGGTGTGGTTTAAAAGTTATAAGCTGTCCTTTTTCTTCCTTTTCTTTGTGCTTATAATTATTTCAGTAATTTAATCTTTTCTCCTCGTCGCGTTTAACCAAAAATAAAGATTTTGCAGATTTTAGGGACATATTTCAAACTGGTCCCCAGAACAGGAAGAGGAAAATAAACAAAGTTTACGAAGCATTTTGTCTGTATTTGTGATTTTAAACTGAAAACAGTCGATGTGACTCCGTCTGAGCTGCTTCTTCTTCTCCTGACAGCCCTTCTCCAGTCGAAAGTGTGTGTTCTGGGACTTCGCCATGAGCAGTAAGTCTGTCTGCATCATCTCATGTTCTCAGACCTGCAGGGAGACATTTGTTAGGGAAACAGACTCCGTCACGTGTTGACGCTTCATCCAACAGCTCATTTTTTCAGCTCGGTCACATCTGCTGGGACCTCTCAGCTGTTGGTGTGTCAGTTCATCTGTAATATATATTTTAAACTGCTGATTTGTGGAAGAATTGCCCAGGATGTTAAAGGAAGATAAAACCAGAGCAGTCCTGATCATGTGGAGGGAGCAGTTTACACAGTTTTTAGCAGCTTGATTTGACCAGAAGGTGAGTTTGGTGTAACGTCTCTGTTTGGCCACTAGATGGCTCTGGAGGCTGGAATGAGACGGGCTGCATTGTGTCTGAGGACTCCACCAGCAGCAGAACCATCTGCCTCTGTAACCACCTCACACACTTCGGCATCCTCATGGTAAGACTGGTGTGCTTCTGGGGGATGATTACAGCTCTGATGTGGAGGATTTGTGGTTCTCTGCAGCTCTTCGGTTTCTCTTCTTCTCTGCAGGATGTATCTCAGACGTCGTCGCGCATAGATCCGAAGAACAAAAAGATCCTGACCTTCCTGTCCTACATCGGCTGCGGCATCTCCGCCATCTGCTCTGCTGCCACGCTGCTCACCTACATCGCCTTCGAGTGAGTCCGGTCTTCACTTCTGACTCCTAACCCCAACCCATCGGTTTGGGCCCAGAGTCTGAACTCTGAGCAGTCGTGCCACAGATTAGAAGCAGACACAGGAAAGGAATGAGTGGCTCTGTTTTTGTGTTTAGATCTTTGAACATCTGAGGAGAACAGGAATGTAAAAGCTCCTTTAGATAAGCTGGGGCCAGACTGTTAAGAGCCTTAAAACTACCAATAAAACCTGAAACTGAACCGCGTAACAAGCAGGAAACCAACACTGCTGTGATCCTGCTAGTTTGCTGCAGAGGACTGATACAAACCCACATATCAGGACCTACAGTGATCTATCAGAGCTGAAGTAAAGGTTCAAATGGTGTCTATCATATACCAGGTACGATCGTCCAAATTTCATTAAGATTAAAGAAGTTAAGATTCATCCAGGCTTTAATGCCATTAAAGCAGTGGAATTAAGGCAGATCAGAACATTCAGTCTGTTAAAAAACACTGAGAACAGGACTGGGCCCCAAATGGAGCCTTGAGGAACCCCGACTGATGGCTTTGAAGGAATAATACCTGCTCCCCATGTTAAGGGTCCATTCAGGAGTCTCAGATAGATCCTTTAGAGGAACTCAGACTCTCCTCTAAAGCTCCTGGTTGGTAACTCTTTACCTTCAGTTTTAACTCCCGTTGAACAAGAACCTGAAATACTCAGAGAGAACAAACAAGACTCAGTGTCCTGTGAGGATGGTAGCTTTAAACCTGAAACCAGTCATCAGAACACACGTTAAGCAACAAGCTACTGAATTGTTTTGCTTCCCTGGATGCCAAAATGGTCTAAAAAGGGTCCAGTTTAAGTTCCACCGGATGCTCCAGGATGGATGTAGCATTAAAGAGAAGTTAAAGGTCAGAGAAGGCAGCTGAGGACTCAGGTTTACCTTAAAAATGAGAGGATTTCATCATCTGATTCATTTCTCCTTAAAAGATTCTGAGGGACTTTCAACAGCATCAAAGTTCAGTTCCTGGTTTCCTTCCTCCTTTCTGTCTCAGAAAACTGCGGCGCGACTACCCGTCGAAGATCCTGATGAACCTCAGCGCCTCCCTGCTGTTCCTCAACATGATGTTCCTGTTGGACGGCTGGCTGGCCAGCATGGTCAGCAACGAGGGGCTGTGCATGACTGCGGCCATCCTGCTGCACTACTTCCTGCTGACCTCCTTCACCTGGATGGGGCTGGAGTCCGTCCACATGTACATCGCTCTGGTCAAAGTCTTCAACACTTACATCCGCAGATACATCCTGAAGTTCTGCATGGTGGGATGGGGTGAGTGGTTCTGCATCTCTGCTTTAAACCGCATCTTCTTTAGTTTTGAGGATGGTCCAGGAGGTTGCTTTGGAGGCATCACAGGTTGTAATTTCCATATTAACACGGGGACGAGCTTTTTAAAGGAGACACGCACTTTTGCTCCATTATTATTACTATCTGCCTCCTTAGGCACCCCTTACCCGATCTGCCTCCTTAGGCACCCCTTACCCTATCTGCCTCCTTAGGCACCCCTTACCCTATCTGCCCCCTTAGGCACCCCTTACCCTATCTGCCTCCTTAGGCACCCCTTACCCTATCTGCCCCCTTAGGCACCCCTTACCCTATCTGCCTCCTTAGGCACCCCTTACCCTATCTGCCTCCTTAGGCACCCCTTACCCTATCTGCTCCCTTAGGCTCCCCTTACCCTATCTGCCCCCTTAGGCACCCCTTACCCTATCTGCCTCCCTTACCCTATCTGCCTCCTTAGGGACCCCTTACCCTATCTGCCCCCTTAGGCTCCCCTTACTCTATCTGCCCCCTTAGGCACCCCTTACCCTATCTGCCTCCTTAGGCACCCCTTACCCTATCTGCCTCCTTAGGCACCCCTTACCCTATCTGCCTCTTTAGGCACCCCTTACTCTATCTGCCCCCTTAGGCACCCCTTACCCTATCTGCCTCCTTAGGCACCCCTTACCCTATCTGCCCCCTTAGGCTCCCCTTACTCTATCTGCCCCCTTAGGCACCCCTTACCCTATCTGCCCCCTGAGGCACCCCTTACCCTATCTGCTTCCTTAGGCACCCCTTACCCTATCTGCCCCCTTAGGCTCCCCTTACTCTATCTGCCCCCTTAGGCACCCCTTACCCTATCTGCCTCCTTAGGCACCCCTTACCCTATCTGCCTCCTTAGGCACCCCTTACCCTATCTGCCTCTTTAGGCACCCCTTACTCTATCTGCCCCCTTAGGCTCCCCTTACTCTATCTGCCCCCTTAGGCTCCCCTTACTCTATCTGCCCCCTTAGGCACCCCTTACCCTATCTGCCTCCTTAGGCACCCCTTACCCTATCTGCCCCCTTAGGCTCCCCTTACTCTATCTGCCCCCTTAGGCACCCCTTACCCTATCTGCCTCCTTAGGCACCCCTTACCCTATCTGCCCCCTTAGGCACCCCTTACCCTATCTGCCACCTTAGGCACCCCTTACCCTATCTGTCCCCTTAGGCACCCCTTACCCTATCTGCCCCCTGAGGCACCCCTTACCCTATCTGCCCCCTGAGGCACCCCTTACCCTATCTGCTTCCTTAGGCACCCCTTACCCTATCTGCCTCCTTAGGCACCCCTTACCCTATCTGCCACCTTAGGCACCCCTTACCCTATCTGCCTCCTTAGGCACCCCTTACCCTATCTGCCTCCTTAGGCACCCCTTACCCTATCTGCCTCCTTAGGCACCCCTTACCCTATCTGCCCCCTTAGGCACCCCTTACCCTATCTGTCCCCTTAGGCACCCCTTACCCTATCTGCCTCCTTAGGCACCCCTTACCCTATACCCGATGCAGGGATGTCAAAGTCCGGTCCTCGAGGGCCGCTGTCCTGCAGGTTTTAGATGTTTCCCTGCTCCAACACACCTGAATTAGGCAAGGCCCCCTTACCCCTTCTACCTACCTGTAACTCACTTTGGATAAAAGCGTTCTGCTAAATGCATAAACATGACATTATTCCTGTGTTTTGCCACAGTTTTTAAAGGCTAACATTCAGAGCTTATATGGGCGGTATCTCAGGTACAAATGGGAACTTCGAACTAGGAGCAAGAAGTCAGATTTCCCAGATGTGATGTAAAACTCTGACGTGGCAGAACTGGTTCATTCTGTGGCCATAAGCTGTGGGTCTGTTGCAGGTCTGCCTGCACTGCTGGTGGGGATTGTTGTCACGGTGGATAAAAACTTCTACGGCGTTTTGGAGGACAGCAAAGACGAGTCGGCAAAGATGTGAGTGACCGCAGAACCGTGATGTGACTCATTTAAACTACCAGATCTGCTGCTCTGCGTTTGTTCTGATGACGCGATTCCAGCAGAAGCTCCGTGGAAGTGAGCAGGAGCTCCTGCTGGGCGGCGTTCTGCTCTGAAACCCTGTGTTTTCTCCCCAGGTGTTGGATCAAAGATAAAAGCGTCTTCTACAGCACCTGCGTGGGCTACTTCTGCCTGGTGTTCCTGCTCAACGTGGCCATGTTCGTGGTGGTGATGATGCAGATCTGCGGCCGCAACGGCAAACGCAGCAACCGCACGCTGCGGGACGAGGTCGGCACTCACTCCGCTGACATCACCGGGCACCGTCCTCACAGTTTTACTCAGGAAAAGAGCAGGAAACCATTAAATCTCCTCTGCTGTGCTTCAGGTGCTGAGAAACCTGCGCAGCGTGGTCAGCCTCACCTTCCTGCTCGGCATGACGTGGGGCTTTGCTCTGTTCGCCTGGGGACCCGTCTACCTGACCTTCACATACCTGTTCACCATCTTCAACTCTCTGCAAGGTGCAGTAACCCGCAGTATCCAGAGGATAGACTTTAAAGTTCTGATGCCGGTCCATCAGAGGATAGACTTTAAAGTTCTGATGCTGGTCCATCAGAGGATAGACTTTAAAGTTCTGATGCTGGTCCATCAGAGGATAGACTTTAAAGTTCTGATGCTGGTCCATCAGAGGATAGACTTTAAAGTTCTGATGCTGGTCCATCAGAGGATAGACTTTAAAGTTCTGATGCTGGTCCATAAAGCTCTGAATGGTCCAAAATGCATCAGTGACCTCCTGACCCAGTAAGAACCTTCCAGACCCCTCAGGTCATCTGGATCCGGTTCTTTATCAGTTCCCAGAGTCAGAACCAGACCTGGAGAAGCTGCATTCAGCTTCTATGCTCCACATGTCTGGAACAAACTCCCAGAAAGCCTCAGATCAGCTGAAACTCTCAGGATTTAAGTCCAGGCTGAAGAAACATCTATTTTCAGCTGCTTTTGAATAAGCTTGAGTTTCAAAACGGAATCAGATTTTAACTCCTGATTTTATCTATTGTTCTTATTTCTTTCTTTTGTTTAAATCCTGCTTTTTATTTCTTCTGTTTTAATGTCTCTGTGAATCACCTTATTGTTGAATTGTTCTATAAAATAAACTGGCCTTGATCCTGTGTCAGAGGAGCCTGAGACCCAGCAGCTGCTGGTGGTGATTTAGCTCCATAAAGCTGATTATTAGCACGACTTTAACGGGAGTTTGAAGGTCATCGCTGCCTCAGTCTGCAGCCTCACTGTTTATCCTCAGGAGAAGCTGCTCTGAGGTCAGATTTCTGCTCCTAATGTTCAGAAATCTTTACACCCTTTTTGTTTCAGCCTCCCTCACATGTCGACCTCCTGAAACAACACTTTCTGAAGGATCTGAGCAGAAAATATCAACTCTTTCCAGAGTTTTTCCAGAGTTTTCCAGCCCGTAGAAACGGGAACATCTGTCTCAGATGAAGAATCTGCTTTCAAACAGTTTTATCTTTGTTTTTAACTGGCTCTTCTCTCTCCTCAGGCCTCTTTATTTTCATCTTCCACTGTGCTCTGAAGGAAAACGTGCAGAAGCAGTGGAGGAGGTACCTCTGCTGTGGCCCCTACCGGCTGCCGGATAACTCAGGTATCTGCTTCTCCTCCTCCTCTCAGAGCCTGGGCTCCTGCCACATTCCCACAAAGGGAAGAACGCTTTAATAAAACCCGAAACCTAAGTCAGCTCAGCTTTGCAGCTAATAAAAGGAGATGAAAGGCAGGAAGTCCTTCAGGTGAACCACGGAAACATCCCCAAAACAAGTGTGCAGAAGCCTCAGAAACGTGGAATTCCTCCTTAAAACCGGGATCAGAGTAGGAAGAAAACGCAGCTCATGTTTCTGAGTGTCTTCCTGAGGCATTAAAACGACAAAAATAAAATGGGTGCAGCTACAGTAACGCCCCGTGGGTCGGCTCTCAGGTGGCGGCTGCTCTGATGTCACTTTAAATGACGTAAAACATGAGCTGCGACTTCAGCCCAGATTAGCTGTGCTTAAAGGTGTCTTTTTATGGTGGGACTCTGCTTAAAGGTGTCTTTTTATGGTGGGACTCTGTTTAAAGGTGTCTTTTTATGGCGGGACTCTGTTTAAAGGTGTCTTTTTATGGTGGGACTCTGCTTAAAGGTGTCTTTTTATGGTGGGACTCTGTTTAAAGGTGTCTTTTTATGGTGGGACTCTGCTTAAAGGTGTCTTTTTATGGTGGGACTCTGTTTAAAGGTGTCTTTTTATGGTGGGACTCTGCTTAAAGGTGTCTTTTTATGGTGGGACTCAGCTTAAAGGTGTCTTTTTATGGCGGGACTCTGCTTAAAGGTGTCTTTTTATGGTGGGACTCTGTTTAAAGGTGTCTTTTTATGGTGGGACTCTGCTTAAAGGTGTCTTTTTATGGCGGGACTCTGTTTAAAGGTGTCTTTTTATGGCGGGACTCTGCTTAAAGGTGTCTTTTTATGGTGGGACTCTGCTTAAAGGTGTCTTTTTATGGCGGGACTCTGTTTAAAGGTGTCTTTTTATGGCGGGACTCTGTTTAAAGGTGTCTTTTTATGGTGGGACTCTGCTTAAAGGTGTCTTTTTATGGTGGGACTCAGCTTAAAGGTGTCTTTTTATGGCGGGACTCTGTTTAAAGGTGTCTTTTTATGGCGGGACTCTGCTTAAAGGTGTCTTTTTATGGTGGGACTCTGCTTAAAGGTGTCTTTTTATGGCGGGACTCTGTTTAAAGGTGTCTTTTTATGGCGGGACTCTGTTTAAAGGTGTCTTTTTATGGCGGGACTCTGCTTAAAGGTGTCTTTTTATGGTGGGACTCTGCTTAAAGGTGTCTTTTTATGGTGGGACTCTGCTTAAAGGTGTCTTTTTATGGCGGGACTCTGCTTAAAGGTGTCTTTTTATGGTGGGACTCTGCTTAAAGGTGTCTTTTTATGGCGGGACTCAGCTTAAAGGTGTCTTTTTATGGCGGGACTCTGCTTAAAGGTGTCTTTTTATGGCGGGACTCTGCTTAAAGGTGTCTTTTTATGGTGGGACTCTGCTTAAAGGTGTCTTTTTATGGTGGGACTCTGTTTAAAGGTGTCTTTTTATGGCGGGACTCTGTTTAAAGGTGTCTTTTTATGGCGGGACTCTGTTTAAAGGTGTCTTTTTATGGTGGGACTCTGTTTAAAGGTGTCTTTTTATGGCGGGACTCTGTTTAAAGGTGTCTTTTTATGGCGGGACTCTGTTTAAAGGTGTCTTTTTATGGCGGGACTCTGCTTAAAGGTGTCTTTTTATGGCGGGACTCTGCTTAAAGGTGTCTTTTTATGGCGGGACTCTGCTTAAAGGTGTCTTTTTATGGTGGGACTCTGCTTAAAGGTGTCTTTTTATGGTGGGACTCTGCTTAAAGGTGTCTTTTTATGGTGGGACTCTGTTTAAAGGTGTCTTTTTATGGCGGGACTCTGCTTAAAGGTGTCTTTTTATGGCGGGACTCTGCTTAAAGGTGTCTTTTTATGGTGGGACTCTGTTTAAAGGTGTCTTTTTATGGTGGGACTCTGTTTAAAGGTGTCTTTTTATGGCGGGACTCTGTTTAAAGGTGTCTTTTTATGGTGGGACTCTGCTTAAAGGTGTCTTTTTATGGTGGGACTCTGCTTAAAGGTGTCTTTTTATGGTGGGACTCTGTTTAAAGGTGTCTTTTTATGGTGGGACTCTGCTTAAAGGTGTCTTTTTATGGTGGGACTCTGCTTAAAGGTGTCTTTTTATGGTGGGACTCTGCTTAAAGGTGTCTTTTTATGGCGGGACTCTGTTTAAAGGTGTCTTTTTATGGCGGGACTCTGCTTAAAGGTGTCTTTTTATGGTGGGACTCTGTTTAAAGGTGTCTTTTTATGGTGGGACTCTGCTTAAAGGTGTCTTTTTATGGCGGGACTCTGTTTAAAGGTGTCTTTTTATGGTGGGACTCTGCTTAAAGGTGTCTTTTTATGGTGGGACTCAGCTTAAAGGTGTCTTTTTATGGTGGGACTCTGTTTAAAGGTGTCTTTTTATGGCGGGACTCTGTTTAAAGGTGTCTTTTTATGGTGGGACTCTGCTTAAAGGTGTCTTTTTATGGTGGGACTCAGCTTAAAGGTGTCTTTTTATGGCGGGACTCTGTTTAAAGGTGTCTTTTTATGGCGGGACTCTGCTTAAAGGTGTCTTTTTATGGTGGGACTCTGCTTAAAGGTGTCTTTTTATGGCGGGACTCTGTTTAAAGGTGTCTTTTTATGGTGGGACTCTGCTTAAAGGTGTCTTTTTATGGCGGGACTCTGCTTAAAGGTGTCTTTTTATGGTGGGACTCTGCTTAAAGGTGTCTTTTTATGGCGGGACTCAGCTTAAAGGTGTCTTTTTATGGCGGGACTCTGCTTAAAGGTGTCTTTTTATGGCGGGACTCTGCTTAAAGGTGTCTTTTTATGGTGGGACTCTGCTTAAAGGTGTCTTTTTATGGTGGGACTCTGTTTAAAGGTGTCTTTTTATGGCGGGACTCTGTTTAAAGGTGTCTTTTTATGGCGGGACTCTGTTTAAAGGTGTCTTTTTATGGTGGGACTCTGTTTAAAGGTGTCTTTTTATGGTGGGACTCTGTTTAAAGGTGTCTTTTTATGGCGGGACTCTGTTTAAAGGTGTCTTTTTATGGCGGGACTCTGCTTAAAGGTGTCTTTTTATGGCGGGACTCTGCTTAAAGGTGTCTTTTTATGGTGGGACTCTGCTTAAAGGTGTCTTTTTATGGTGGGACTCTGCTTAAAGGTGTCTTTTTATGGTGGGACGCTGTTTAAAGGTGTCTTTTTATGGCGGGACTCTGCTTAAAGGTGTCTTTTTATGGCGGGACTCTGCTTAAAGGTGTCTTTTTATGGTGGGACTCTGCTTAAAGGTGTCTTTTTATGGTGGGACTCTGTTTAAAGGTGTCTTTTTATGGCGGGACTCTGTTTAAAGGTGTCTTTTTATGGCGGGACTCTGTTTAAAGGTGTCTTTTTATGGCGGGACTCTGTTTAAAGGTGTCTTTTTATGGTGGGACTCTGCTTAAAGGTGTCTTTTTATGGCGGGACTCTGTTTAAAGGTGTCTTTTTATGGCGGGACTCTGTTTAAAGGTGTCTTTTTATGGTGGGACTCTGCTTAAAGGTGTCTTTTTATGGCGGGACTCTGCTTAAAGGTGTCTTTTTATGGTGGGACTCTGCTTAAAGGTGTCTTTTTATGGTGGGACTCTGTTTAAAGGTGTCTTTTTATGGCGGGACTCTGCTTAAAGGTGTCTTTTTATGGCGGGACTCTGTTTAAAGGTGTCTTTTTATGGTGGGACTCTGCTTAAAGGTGTCTTTTTATGGCGGGACTCTGTTTAAAGGTGTCTTTTTATGGCGGGACTCTGCTTAAAGGTGTCTTTTTATGGTGAGACTCAGCTTAAAGGTGTCTTTTTATGGTGGGACTCTGCTTAAAGGTGTCTTTTTATGGTGGGACTCTGCTTAAAGGTGTCTTTTTATGGTGGGACTCTGCTTAAAGGTGTCTTTTTATGGTGGGACTCTGTTTAAAGGTGTCTTTTTATGGTGGGACTCTGCTTAAAGGTGTCTTTTTATGGTGGGACTCTGCTTAAAGGTGTCTTTTTATGGTGGGACTCTGCTTAAAGGTGTCTTTTTATGGCGGGACTCTGTTTAAAGGTGTCTTTTTATGGTGGGACTCTGCTTAAAGGTGTCTTTTTATGGTGGGACTCTGCTTAAAGGTGTCTTTTTATGGTGGGACTCTGTTTAAAGGTGTCTTTTTATGGTGGGACTCTGTTTAAAGGTGTCTTTTTATGGCGGGACTCTGCTTAAAGGTGTCTTTTTATGGCGGGACTCTGTTTAAAGGTGTCTTTTTATGGCGGGACTCTGTTTAAAGGTGTCTTTTTATGGTGGGACTCTGCTTAAAGGTGTCTTTTTATGGCGGGACTCTGTTTAAAGGTGTCTTTTTATGGTGGGACTCTGCTTAAAGGTGTCTTTTTATGGCGGGACTCTGTTTAAAGGTGTCTTTTTATGGTGGGACTCTGCTTAAAGGTGTCTTTTTATGGCGGGACTCTGTTTAAAGGTGTCTTTTTATGGTGGGACTCTGCTTAAAGGTGTCTTTTTATGGTGGGACTCTGTTTAAAGGTGTCTTTTTATGGTGGGACTCTGCTTAAAGGTGTCTTTTTATGGTGGGACTCTGCTTAAAGGTGTCTTTTTATGGCGGGACTCTGCTTAAAGGTGTCTTTTTATGGCGGGACTCTGCTTAAAGGTGTCTTTTTATGGCGGGACTCTGTTTAAAGGTGTCTTTTTATGGTGGGACTCTGCTTAAAGGTGTCTTTTTATGGTGGGACTCTGTTTAAAGGTGTCTTTTTATGGCGGGACTCTGCTTAAAGGTGTCTTTTTATGGCGGGACTCTGTTTAAAGGTGTCTTTTTATGGCGGGACTCTGCTTAAAGGTGTCTTTTTATTGTGGGACTCTGCTTAATGGTGTCTTTTTATGGCGGGACTCTGCTTAAAGGTGTCTTTTTATGGTGGGACTCTGCTTAAAGGTGTCTTTTTATGGCGGGACTCTGCTTAAAGGTGTCTTTTTATGGTGGGACTCTGCTTAAAGGTGTCTTTTTATGGTGGGACTCTGCTTAAAGGTGTCTTTTTATGGCGGGACTCAGCTTAAAGGTGTCTTTTTATGATGGGACTCTGTTTAAAGGTGTCTTTTTATGGTGGGACTCTGTTTAAAGGTGTCTTTTTATGGTGGGACTCTGCTTTTAGATGGTTTTAACCAGATGATAAGAAGTTGCAGTTAATAATTCAATTCAATTCAATTCAACTTTATTTATAAAGCGCCAGATTACAACAATTGTCATCTCAAGGCACTTAAGTAATAAAGTCCAATTCAAGCCAATTGGAATTCAATTCATTGTAATCATAATCCAATTAATTCTTATAGAGCCAATTAAAAATTAATATCCTAGCTAAGGAAACCAACAGATTGCACCGATAATAATGTCCCTCCTGTCTTGCCGTCCCGCCTTCATCAGTAGAAGTAGAAGAGCTGAACTCTGTGAACCCGGCAGAGATCCTGATGTGTGCATCAGAATAATCTCTCTGCCTGAGGCATCATCCTGATAGAGGTTGAGAGTTAATGAAACAAAGATGGCCGACCCTCTGAGGTTATGACCTTTCGTTTCTCTGCTGCAGACTTGAGTAAGACGGCCACCAACAACACGAAGAAGGTGAGCTCAGACAACCTGGCTCTGTCCCTGTCCTCCAGCTCCTTCGGCTCCAGCGCCGCCAACTGGACCTCCAAGGCTAAAGCGACGCTCACGCCCTTCGCCAAACGGCACAGAAACACAGGTGAGACGCGTTAATCGTGAGTCTGAAAAGGAAGCCAGAGCTGGGTTTGGGGAAGTTTAGCCAGTGAGATGGAACTCTGACTCCGGGTCGGTTCGGCTTAAAGTCTGGAAACAAAGGAAATGGATTCAACACATGACCCGCTGCAGCTGGGATCAATTATCCCAGATAGGATCAATTATCCCAGATATTGGTCCCAGATAGGATCAATTATCCCAGATAGGATCAATTATCCCAGATAGGATCAATTATCCCAGATATTGGTCCCAGATAGGATCAATTATCCCAGATATTGGTCCCAGATAGGATCAATTATCCCAGATATGATCATTTATCCCAGATATTGATCCCAGATATGATCAGTTATCCCAGATAGGATAAATTATCACAGATATTGATCCCAGATAAGATCAGTTATCCCTGATATTGATCCCAGATATGATCAGTTATCCCAGATATTGATCCCAGATATGATCAGTTATCCCAGATATGATCAATTATCCCAGATATTGATCCCAGATAAGATCAGTTATCCCAGATATTGATCCCAGATATGATCAGTTATCCCAGATATTGATCCCAGATATGATCAGTTATCCCAGATATGATCAATTATCCCAGATATGATCAGTTATCCCAGATATGATCAGTTATCCCAGATATTGATCCCAGATATGATCAGTTATCCCAGATATTGATCCCAGATATGATCAATTATCCCAGATATGATCAGTTATCCCAGATATTGGTCCCAGATGTGATCAGTTATCCCAGATATTGATCCCAGATATGATCAGTTATCCCAGATATTGATCCCAGATATGATCAGTTATCCCAGATATGATCAGTTATCCCAGATATTGATCCCAGATATGATCAGTTATCCCAGACATGATCAGTTATCCCAGATATTGATCCCAGATATGATCAGTTATCCCAGATATTGATCCCAGATATGATCAGTTATCCCAGATAAGATCAGTTATCCCAGATATTGATCCCAGATATGATCAGTTATCCCAGACATGATCAGTTATCCCAGATATTGATCCCAGATATGATCAGTTATCCCAGATATAGATTAAATCCCTGAAGAAGAGCCCTGTCATTGCTCCTCTTGTGGATGTCCACCACCGTTGTTGTTTCCTTCTGAACAATAATTCCTCTGAATTACGGCCTCTTAAAAAGCAGCCTGTACTGCCCCCTTCTGGTGACACTATATCATGACATTATGGGATGCTGAGGGAAGCAAAGCGGTGGGTTTGTGCAGAAAGCCTTTGTTAAAAAGCGTTAAGCTGAAAGGAACCGGAGGATGTGATCTCTGTGGAGCCAGGCTGTCTGCTTCCCTCTGCTTCCAGTCTTTAAGCTAAGCTGGACTCCAGCTCCAGCAGGATTCGCGTTATCCAGCGTTTCCCTGCTTGTGACAAACGTATTACACTGATTTGAACTGTGGAATGTCAAAAAGACTTATTTGCTCTCCTTGTTTGACCTTTAAGCACAGTTTTTCTCTCCTGATGCTCCACCATTAAACTAACCATATGTACTTTTGTATTTGAGTCATGACTGCAGGTCTGTTTTCTTTGTGGGTTCTTTAATATCTTCTCATCTTCATGTATCTGCCTCTGTCTGGTGTGTAGAAAGCTCTTCCAACCAGTAACAGGAGTGGAGGACCTGCAGAGGTAAAGCTTAAGCTGACCTGCTTCTAGTGTCATGTGTCTGCGTTTCCCAAAATGCTTTGCAGCAAAGTGAATCTGGATGTTTCAATTCTTAGAATCAAGTCTGATTCGATTCAAATCTGAAAAGCAAAGACTTGTCGCAGATGTTTTGGGAAAGCAGCTGCTGTGACTGTGTTGTGATTGGCTGGTCACTGTGATGTCATACACGCCTTCTTGTTCCCAGCCTGAGACGCACTGAGTGGAATCAGTTGACACCAGACAAAAAGCTCAAACTCCACCCACTCAGAGTGCTCCAGGGTGCAGAAACAAGCGCACCCAGCCAGGCTGCATCCAAGCTAACACGTGTGGTGTGTTTAATGATTTCTGAGTTGTTTGGAGCTCAGTAACATGAGGCTAACGCTGGGGTTCAGAGTCACTGAAGATGTGGGTTTGTTCAATGAAATTAACACCAAATGTTGAAGATGTCAGACATTGTTTCGTCTAAATATTACAGGAAGTAATAAACTCCCAATCTCTTTGGTTGATTGTAGTCACAAGAAACATCTGCTCTCTGAGGCTTTATGATAATGACTCCTGGCAGAACTGTTTTATGTGTCATCCCAGCATTAAACAAGCTAATGAGATTAATCCTTGCAGCAAAATAAACAGGCTTCGGGTTTCCCCACAAACGATCAACATTTCGGACACGTTTTCAAAGACTTTTCTTGGTTTGGTTCATGCTGAATCATTCTTGGATCTGTCGAAGTCGATCACAGCTGAAAAAAAACAGCCAAAAGAAAGAGACATAATAATTAACCAAAGCTAACGTGCTGAATTACTGTTTATAAAAGCAACAATATGGGAATAATAAGAGGCATACAGTCATAGTCATAGCTCACTTTGTCATATTTCCTCATGACGAAGTTAAAAAGGAGAGCACCAGGCTACAGTATGGTCACGGTTTTAGTTTAAAGACTGCATGTAGGACACTTTAGTTCGACCAAAATTGGAATACCAGGTAGAGGTAAAGATCATAAACACAAGGGTTCAATAGCTGCTGGACTACAGAGAGCATTGAGACTTCTGGCAGAGAAATGAAGAAGGTATAAAGCTGTGAATGGTGGTGTGTGCAGAGGAGCTGACCAATCGACGGGGTAGAACAGGAAGTGGTGACCAATCTACGGGGGTAGAACAGGAAGTGGTGACCGATCTACGGGGTAGAACAGGAGGTGGTGACCGATCTACGGGGTAGAACAGGAAGTGGTGACCAATCTACGAGGTAGAACAGGAAGTGGTGACCAATCTACGGGGTAGAACAGGAAGTGGTGACCAATCTACGGGGTAGAACAGGAAGTGGTGACCAATCTACGGGGTAGAACAGGAAGTGGTGACCAATCTACGGGGTAGAACAGGAAGTGGTGACCAATCTACGGGGTAGAACAGGAAGTGGTGACCAATCTACGGGGTAAAACAGGAAGTGGTGACCAATCTACGGGGTAGAACAGGAAGTGGTGACCAATCTACGGGGGTAGAACAGGAAGTGGTGACCGATCTACGGGGGTAGAACAGGAAGTGGTGACCGATCTACGGGGGTAGAACAGGAAGTGGTGACCGATCTACGGGGGTAGAACAGGAAGTGGTGACCGATCTACGGGGGTAGAACAGGAAGTGGTGACCGATCTACGGGGGTAGAACAGGAAGTGGTGACCGATCTACGGGGTAGAACAGGAAGTGGTGACCGATCTACGGGGTAGAACAGGAAGTGGTGACCGATCTACGGGGTAGAACAGGAAGTGGTGACCGATCTACGGGGTAGAACAGGAAGTGGTGACCGATCTACGGGGCAGAACAGGAAGCGGTGACCCATCTACGGGGTAGAACAGGAAGCGGTGACCCATCTACGGGGTAGAACAGGAAGCGGTGACCCATCTACGGGGTAGAACAGGAAGTACTGACCCATCTACGGGGGTAGAACAGGAAGTGGTGACCGATCTACGGGGTAGAACAGGAAGTGGTGACCGATCTACGGGGTAGAACAGGAAGTGGTGACCGATCTACTGGGTAGAACAGGAAGCGGTGACCGATCTACGGGGTAGAACAGGAAGCGGTGACCCATCTACGGGGTAGAACAGGAAGTACTGACCCATCTACGGGGGTAGAACAGGAAGTGGTGACCGATCTACGGGGTAGAACAGGAAGCGGTGACCGATCTACGGGGGTAGAACAGGAAGCGGTGACCGATCTACGGGGTAGAACAGGAAGCGGTGACCGATCTACGGGGTAGAACAGGAAGCGGTGACCGATCTACGGGGTAGAACAGGAAGCGGTGACCGATCTACGGGGTAGAACAGGAAGCGGTGACCGATCTACGGGGTAGAACAGGAAGCGGTGACCGATCTACGGGGTAGAACAGGAAGCGGTGACCGATCTACGGGGCAGAACAGGAAGCGGTGACCGATCTACGGGGTAGAACAGGAAGCGGTGACCGATCTACGGGGTAGAACAGGAAGCGGTGACCAATCTACGGGGGTAGAACAGGAAGCGGTGACCGATCTACGGGGTAGAACAGGAGGTGGTGACCGATCTACGGGGTAGAACAGGAAGTGGTGACCAATCTACGAGGTAGAACAGGAAGTGGTGACCAATCTACGGGGTAGAACAGGAAGTGGTGACCAATCTACGGGGTAGAACAGGAAGTGGTGACCAATCTACGGGGTAGAACAGGAAGTGGTGACCAATCTACGGGGTAGAACAGGAAGTGGTGACCAATCTACGGGGTAGAACAGGAAGTGGTGACCAATCTACGGGGTAGAACAGGAAGTGGTGACCAATCTACGGGGTAAAACAGGAAGTGGTGACCAATCTACGGGGTAGAACAGGAAGTGGTGACCGATCTACGGGGGTAGAACAGGAAGTGGTGACCGATCTACGGGGGTAGAACAGGAAGTGGTGACCGATCTACGGGGGTAGAACAGGAAGTGGTGACCGATCTACGGGGGTAGAACAGGAAGTGGTGACCGATCTACGGGGGTAGAACAGGAAGTGGTGACCGATCTACGGGGGTAGAACAGGAAGTGGTGACCGATCTACGGGGTAGAACAGGAAGTGGTGACCGATCTACGGGGTAGAACAGGAAGTGGTGACCGATCTACGGGGTAGAACAGGAAGTGGTGACCGATCTACGGGGTAGAACAGGAAGTGGTGACCGATCTACGGGGCAGAACAGGAAGCGGTGACCCATCTACGGGGTAGAACAGGAAGCGGTGACCCATCTACGGGGTAGAACAGGAAGCGGTGACCCATCTACGGGGTAGAACAGGAAGTACTGACCCATCTACGGGGGTAGAACAGGAAGTGGTGACCGATCTACGGGGTAGAACAGGAAGTGGTGACCGATCTACGGGGTAGAACAGGAAGTGGTGACCGATCTACTGGGTAGAACAGGAAGCGGTGACCGATCTACGGGGTAGAACAGGAAGCGGTGACCCATCTACGGGGTAGAACAGGAAGTACTGACCCATCTACGGGGGTAGAACAGGAAGTGGTGACCGATCTACGGGGTAGAACAGGAAGCGGTGACCGATCTACGGGGGTAGAACAGGAAGCGGTGACCGATCTACGGGGTAGAACAGGAAGCGGTGACCGATCTACGGGGTAGAACAGGAAGCGGTGACCGATCTACGGGGTAGAACAGGAAGCGGTGACCGATCTACGGGGTAGAACAGGAAGCGGTGACCGATCTACGGGGTAGAACAGGAAGCGGTGACCGATCTACGGGGTAGAACAGGAAGCGGTGACCGATCTACGGGGCAGAACAGGAAGCGGTGACCGATCTACGGGGTAGAACAGGAAGCGGTGACCGATCTACGGGGTAGAACAGGAAGCGGTGACCGATCTACGGGGGTAGAACAGGAAGCGGTGACCGATCTACGGGGGTAGAACAGGAAGTGGTGACCGATCTACGGGGGTAGAACAGGAAGTGGTGACCGATCTACGGGGGTAGAACAGGAAGTGGTGACCGATCTACGGGGGTAGAACAGGAAGTGGTGACCGATCTACGGGGTAGAACAGGAAGTGGTGACCGATCTACGGGGTAGAACAGGAAGTGGTGACCGATCTACGGGGTAGAACAGGAAGTGGTGACCGATCTACGGGGTAGAACAGGAAGTGGTGACCGATCTACGGGGCAGAACAGGAAGCGGTGACCCATCTACGGGGTAGAACAGGAAGCGGTGACCCATCTACGGGGTAGAACAGGAAGCGGTGACCCATCTACGGGGGTAGAACAGGAAGTACTGACCCATCTACGGGGGTAGAACAGGAAGTGGTGACCGATCTACGGGGTAGAACAGGAAGTGGTGACCGATCTACGGGGTAGAACAGGAAGTGGTGACCGATCTACTGGGTAGAACAGGAAGCGGTGACCGATCTACGGGGTAGAACAGGAAGCGGTGACCCATCTACGGGGTAGAACAGGAAGTACTGACCCATCTACGGGGGTAGAACAGGAAGTGGTGACCGATCTACGGGGTAGAACAGGAAGCGGTGACCGATCTACGGGGGTAGAACAGGAAGCGGTGACCGATCTACGGGGTAGAACAGGAAGCGGTGACCGATCTACGGGGTAGAACAGGAAGCGGTGACCGATCTACGGGGTAGAACAGGAAGCGGTGACCGATCTACGGGGTAGAACAGGAAGCGGTGACCGATCTACGGGGTAGAACAGGAAGCGGTGACCGATCTACGGGGTAGAACAGGAAGCGGTGACCGATCTACGGGGCAGAACAGGAAGCGGTGACCGATCTACGGGGTAGAACAGGAAGCGGTGACCGATCTACGGGGTAGAACAGGAAGCGGTGACCGATCTACGGGGTAGAACAGGAAGCGGTGACCGATCTACGGGGTAGAACAGGAAGCGGTGACCGATCTACGGGGTAGAACAGGAAGCGGTGACCGATCTACGGGGGTAGAACAGGAAGCGGTGACCGATCTACGGGGTAGAACAGGAAGCGGTGACCGATCTACGGGGCAGAACAGGAAGTGGTGACCGATCTACGGGGTAGAACAGGAAGTGGTGACCGATCTACGGGGGTAGAACAGGAAGTGGTGACCGATCTACGGGGTAGAACAGGAAGTGGTGACCGATCTACGAGGTAGAACAGGAAGTGGTGACCGATCTACGGGGTAGAACAGGAAGTGGTGACCGATCTACGGGGCAGAACAGGAAGTGGTGACCGATCTACGGGGCAGAACAGGAAGTGGTGACCGATCTACGGGGCAGAACAGGAAGTGGTGACCGATCTACGAGGTAGAACAGGAAGTGGTGACCGATCTACGAGGTAGAACAGGAAGTGGTGACCGATCTACGAGGTAGAACAGGAAGTGGTGACCGATCTACGAGGTAGAACAGGAAGTGGTGACCGATCTACGGGGCAGAACAGGAAGTGGTGACCGATCTACGGGGCAGAACAGGAAGTGGTGACCGATCTACGAGGTAGAACAGGAAGTGGTGACCGATCTACGAGGTAGAACAGGAAGTGGTGAACGATCTACGGGGTAGAACAGGAAGTGGTGACCGATCTACGGGGTAGAACAGGAAGTGGTGACCGATCTACGGGGCAGAACAGGAAGTGGTGACCGATCTACGGGGTAGAACAGGAAGTCTTCAGCACAAAGCAAGGACACGCAGCTGGAAAGCAAGAGATCTGTCGATGGCTCCTGGATCTGAAAGGTGGACAAAGACTGACCTGACCGGTGAAAAGCAGCCGTTTGCAGGAGGGAAGAAGAGAACCGCTGCCCTTTGCTGAAGCATACAAACCTTTTCTCATGGCCCATAGAGTTAAAGCTGGCATTATATGGGCTCTTTAACGTGTTTGGAATCACTCTGACATTATTTCTTGCAGCCAAAACAAATCTCTAATTAACTCCAGCTTTAGGTAGTTGGTGCAGATGAAGTGTTCAAATTTTTAGAGAAAATCCATCTTCGTCTAATTTTCTATGAAGGTTTTCATATGAAGGAATGCAAACTTAACCCCCAGGACGAGTAATTCATCAATCACAACTTTCACAACCGCTTTTATTTGTTCCCTGCGCCAAAAGGCCTTCAAGATACTTTCTTTAAGCTATTGGCCACTTACGGACGTGAAAGAAGTGTTTAGTTTCTGCCAGATCTGAGCAATTCTTCAGCTTGTACAGCTGCAGAGTGTTTTATTCACTTTTTGACAACTCAGGAAACTGCGCTGCCTTCGGCTGATCTGGCAGCTCCGAATGCTGCCGTGCCCTCAATTAATATTCTCTGAATTATACAGAAAGTCCAGATTAACACCTGAGTCACAGTAGCTGAGTTTTACCACCAAGTGAAGAGAGATCCTCCGACTCTTTGGGAGTTTGCAGGAGATGTTGTTAAAACGGGTAAAACTGGCTCGACTGCAGCTCCTTAATTGACTGAAAGTTCTGGTGATGATGTCAGTTTTACATAGTTGGGCTGTTCTGGTCTCCATTATTTCTCTCTTTGCTCATTTGTTTCACACCATATTAACCTCTTAATGCTGATATTTGTATGTAGCAGCGAACTCCAAGGATAAAAAATATGTGGAAGGACCAAAAACTGCAGTATATCAACTGGCCACTGGGGGGCACCAGAGTCAGAACTGGACTTTACTTCAGAACTGGACTGACTATAGTAAAGAGGTACTGCACAGCGAGCTTTTTCCTTTTACTTTAAGCTAAATCACATGAGTACAGAGAGGAAACCCATCGATGCTGGTGGGATTGCATCCCCCCGGTAAATTATACCCCCGGTACCTACTTTTAGGCTTCAGAACAGTCAGAAACCCTGGAACCTTAAGCTCTAAATCTGTTTAACGGGCAGAGTCCAAGTAGAACCGGTCCAGAAGTCCTCTGAGAGTCGGGCGTGTTCGGCTGTTAGATGTGTGGAGAGGAGGTGTTCTCTGAAGAGTCCTGGTTCCACCATCATGGAACCACCAGTGAGAGCAGGCTGGACTCAGACGGCCTGGTTTGTGGGGACGGCAGAACCAGAGGAACTCAGAGGTCCAGAAGGAGCCTGTATGACTGAGTTTAAACAGCTGCTGCAGGCCCAGAAGTGACCTGAATTTGATTCAGGCAGCCATAGGCAGTGGAGGGTCATGTGACCTTTTCGGTTGATGCAGCAGCTCCGCCGGGTTCTGGACCATCTGTCGGGCTTCCTATTGTCTGTACCAGGTGACCCACTGCTGTTTCAGATCAGAAGGAACCGACAGGCCATGGAATTTATATGCAAAGAAGAGAAATATTGCATTAAAAGTACTGAAAATCCCTGTGTGGGTGCCAGAGACGCCTTCAACCACACTTTGATTATGTCAGAGGACTGATCGGTGTTCTTGTTTTCGTCAATATATCGGACCGAAGGTTCCCACTTCCTTTTTCACACCAAGCTTCCTCTGCCAGTATTTTTCCTGCTGCACTCGGGGCGTTTAAGCAACCAAACCACTTAAGGGATGTTAGAGATGTCAACACGAAAGACTCCCATGGCCTGATTGCTGTGGCCGGATCATATTGATGGATTAAACACTTGATCGAGTCGATTGATCCAGTCAAACAGTCGGTAGAAGTGTTGCATATGTGTCCGTCCCTTTGCCACAGCCCCCGTGGAAGGAATTAAAGTGTGAATATGGTTGTTTCTTGCCAGGCAGCTCCTCCGCTTAGCTCAAGTGTTTCTACATTTTTTGACTGTTTTCGTTGAGTTTTGGAAAAAACAACCACTTCTGCCTGCCTAGAAATATAAAGTTGTCTCTTGGTTTCAGAACAGCTTTCACAATCTCAGGATCGAACGAAGAGAAATGGCGAGCTGCAGAGGGAGTGTGGCCAAACAGTCATGCTCTTCAGAGCTTCTTGTGGGAAAACATGTGCTTTCTGGATTGTCACTCAGGCAGTCAACACATTCCTCTCATCACAGATACTTTTGGGGAATCTGCTCATGAATGATCTGCAGCTGAAGATTGTCGTAAATCCCGGTTTTTGATTGTTCTGGTGTGGGGTCTGCAGGCTGCAACAGTCACCAACACGATTAAAGCTCAGGATTTACAGCGCTGCACCAGTTGTTTCCGTGTACTGATCCGCTGGTATGAATGCTTTTACGAGACTCCCGGGAATCTATTCACATACACTCATTTTGCATATTTCCCAACTCGACTGTCAACACTTTTTCTGCTTCGCCGCTTGAACCAATTTGTTGTTAACGTTTGGTTTTGACCACAAACTCACTCTTGTGTTTTCTGAGTATCATTAATTCAGTTCAAAGCATTAATTACCAGACATAAAAAGCAACGACTGCATCCCACTAACAGCTCCTCTCGTGTGATTTATCCCTTTTTTTATTAGGCATTCCCCCGTTTAAAAACGCTGTCTTAGCATTAACATTTTGATTGGATTATCAAACAGAACATGATGGATTAAAGCATCCAACATGACAAGTGGGTTGGAAAACTGATTTTATACTGTAAATGTTGCCATCACGTGCGCTGTTAAAAAAGGTTGTGCATGAGAGAGAAATGGCTTCAACCTTTTTCTACAAGTTAACTCAATTTCCTGATGTGTGAGTGACCCCATTTGTTCAAAATAGCACAAAATCACAGCATCACGGCACTGTTTTTAGCACAAGAGCCAACCTGAGAGCTCACATTAGCACAGAAAACTGATAGAAACATCCATCCGAACAGAACCAGTGACTAAGGGCAGCCCAGACACATACCGAACAGAACCAGTGACTAAAGGCAGCCCAGACACATACCGAACAGAACCAGTGACTAAAGGCAGCCCAGACACATACCGAACAGAACCAGTGACTAAGGGCAGCCCAGACACACACCGAACAGAACCAGTGACTAAGGGCAGCCCAGACACACACCGAACAGAACCAGTGACTAAGGGCAGCCCAGACACACACCGAACAGAACCTGTGACTAAAGGCAGCCCAGACACACACCGAACAGAACCAGTGACTAAGGGCAGCCCAGACACACACCGAACAGAACCAGTGACTAAAGGCAGCCCAGACACATACCGAACAGAACCAGTGACTAAGGGCAGCCCAGACACATACCGAACAGAACCAGTGACTAAAGGCAGCCCAGACACATACCGAACAGAACCAGTGACTAAGGGCAGCCCAGACACACACCGAACAGAACCAGTGACTAAAGGCAGCCCAGACACATACCGAACAGAACCAGTGACTAAAGGCAGCCCAGACACATACCGAACAGAACCAGTGACTAAAGGCAGCCCAGACACACACCGAATAGAACCAGTGACTAAGGGCAGCCCAGACACATACCGAACAGAACCAGTGACTAAGGGCAGCCCAGACACACACCGAACAGAACCAGTGACTAAGGGCAGCCCAGACACATACCGAACAGAACCTGTGACTAAGGGCAGCCCAGACACATACCGAACAGAACCAGTGACTAAGGGCAGCCCAGACACATACCGAACAGAACCAGTGACTAAGGGCAGCCCAGACACATACCGAACAGAACCAGTGACTAAGGGCAGCCCAGACACACACCGAACAGAACCAGTGACTAAGGGCAGCCCAGACACATACCGAACAGAACCTGTGACTAAGGGCAGCCCAGACACATACCGAACAGAACCAGTGACTAAGGGCAGCCCAGACACATACCGAACAGAACCTGTGACTAAGGGCAGCCCAGACACACACCGAACAGAACCAGTGACTAAGGGCAGCCCAGACACATACCGAACAGAACCTGTGACTAAAGGCAGCCCAGACACACACCGAACAGAACCAGTGACTAAGGGCAGCCCAGACACATACCGAACAGAACCAGTGACTAAGGGCAGCCCAGACACATACCGAACAGAACCAGTGACTAAGGGCAGCCCAGACACATACCGAACAGAACCAGTGACTAAGGGCAGCCCAGACACATACCGAACAGAACCAGTGACTAAGGGCAGCCCAGACACATACCAAACAGAACCAGTGACTAAGGGCAGCCCAGACACATACCGAACAGAACCAGTGACTAAGGGCAGCCCAGACACACACCGAACAGAACCAGTGACTAAAGGCAGCCCAGACACACACCGAACAGAACCAGTGACTAAGGGCAGCCCAGACACACACCGAACAGAACCAGTGATTAAGGGCAGCCCAGACACACACCGAACAGAACCAGTGACTAAGGGCAGCCCAGACACATACCGAACAGAACCAGTGACTAAGGGCAGCCCAGACACACACCGAACAGAACCAGTGACTAAGGGCAGCCCAGACACATACCAAACAGAACCAGTGACTAAGGGCAGCCCAGACACATACCGAACAGAACCAGTGACTAAGGGCAGCCCAGACACACACCGAACAGAACCAGTGACTAAGGGCAGCCCAGACACACACCGAACAGAACCAGTGACTAAGGGCAGCCCAGACACATACCGAACAGAACCAGTGACTAAGGGCAGCCCAGACACATACCGAACAGAACCAGTGACTAAGGGCAGCCCAGACACACACCGAACAGAACCAGTGACTAAGGGCAGCCCAGACACATACCGAACAGAACCAGTGACTAAAGGCAGCCCAGACAGACTCCAACACATACCGAACAGAACCAGTGACTAAAGGCAGCCCAGACACATACCGAACAGAACCAGTGACTAAAGGCAGCCCAGACACATACCGAACAGAACCAGTGACTAAAGGCAGCCCAGACACATACCGAACAGAACCAGTGACTAAGGGCAGCCCAGACACATACCGAACAGAACCAGTGACTAAGGGCAGCCCAGACACATACCGAACAGAACCAGTGACTAAGGGCAGCCCAGACACATACCGAACAGAACCAGTGACTAAAGGCAGCCCAGACACACACCGAACAGAACCAGTGACTAAAGGCAGCCCAGACACATACCGAACAGAACCAGTGACTAAGGGCAGCCCAGACACATACCGAACAGAACCAGTGACTAAGGGCAGCCCAGACACACACCGAACAGAACCAGTGACTAAAGGCAGCCCAGACACATACCGAACAGAACCAGTGACTAAGGGCAGCCCAGACACATACCGAACAGAACCAGTGACTAAGGGCAGCCCAGACACACACCGAACAGAACCAGTGACTAAGGGCAGCCCAGACACACACCGAACAGAACCAGTGATTAAGGGCAGCCCAGACACACACCGAACAGAACCAGTGACTAAGGGCAGCCCAGACACATACCGAACAGAACCAGTGACTAAGGGCAGCCCAGACACACACCGAACAGAACCAGTGACTAAGGGCAGCCCAGACACATACCAAACAGAACCAGTGACTAAGGGCAGCCCAGACACATACCGAACAGAACCAGTGACTAAGGGCAGCCCAGACACACACCGAACAGAACCAGTGACTAAGGGCAGCCCAGACACACACCGAACAGAACCAGTGACTAAGGGCAGCCCAGACACATACCGAACAGAACCAGTGACTAAAGGCAGCCCAGACAGACTCCAACACATACCGAACAGAACCAGTGACTAAAGGCAGCCCAGACACATACCGAACAGAACCAGTGACTAAGGGCAGCCCAGACACATACCGAACAGAACCAGTGACTAAAGGCAGCCCAGACACATACCGAACAGAACCAGTGACTAAAGGCAGCCCAGACACATACCGAACAGAACCAGTGACTAAAGGCAGCCCAGACAGACTCCAACACATACCGAACAGAACCAGTGACTAAAGGCAGCCCAGACACACACCGAACAGAACCAGTGACTAAAGGCAGCCCAGACACATACCGAACAGAACCAGTGACTAAAGGCAGCCCAGACACATACCGAACAGAACCAGTGACTAAGGGCAGCCCAGACACATACCGAACAGAACCAGTGACTAAAGGCAGCCCAGACACATACCGAACAGAACCAGTGACTAAGGGCAGCCCAGACACATACCGAACAGAACCAGTGACTAAGGGCAGCCCAGACACACACCGAACAGAACCAGTGACTAAAGGCAGCCCAGACACATACCGAACAGAACCTGTGACTAAGGGCAGCCCAGACACATACCGAACAGAACCAGTGACTAAGGGCAGCCCAGACACACACCGAACAGAACCAGTGACTAAAGGCAGCCCAGACACATACCGAACAGAACCAGTGACTAAAGGCAGCCCAGACACATACCGAACAGAACCTGTGACTAAGGGCAGCCCAGACACATACCGAACAGAACCAGTGACTAAGGGCAGCCCAGACACATACCGAACAGAACCAGTGACTAAGGGCAGCCCAGACACATACCGAACAGAACCAGTGACTAAAGGCAGCCCAGACACATACCGAACAGAACCAGTGACTAAAGGCAGCCCAGACACATACCGAACAGAACCAGTGACTAAGGGCAGCCCAGACACATACCGAACAGAACCAGTGACTAAAGGCAGCCCAGACACACACCGAACAGAACCAGTGACTAAAGGCAGCCCAGACACATACCGAACAGAACCAGTGACTAAGGGCAGCCCAGACACATACCGAACAGAACCAGTGACTAAGGGCAGCCCAGACACATACCGAACAGAACCAGTGACTAAAGGCAGCCCAGACACACACCGAACAGAACCAGTGACTAAAGGCAGCCCAGACACATACCGAACAGAACCAGTGACTAAGGGCAGCCCAGACACATACCGAACAGAACCAGTGACTAAAGGCAGCCCAGACACACACCGAACAGAACCAGTGACTAAGGGCAGCCCAGACACACACCGAACAGAACCAGTGATTAAGGGCAGCCCAGACACACACCGAACAGAACCAGTGACTAAGGGCAGCCCAGACACATACCGAACAGAACCAGTGACTAAGGGCAGCCCAGACACACACCGAACAGAACCAGTGACTAAGGGCAGCCCAGACACATACCAAACAGAACCAGTGACTAAGGGCAGCCCAGACACATACCGAACAGAACCAGTGACTAAGGGCAGCCCAGACACACACCGAACAGAACCAGTGACTAAGGGCAGCCCAGACAGACTCCAACACATACCGAACAGAACCAGTGACTAAAGGCAGCCCAGACACATACCGAACAGAACCAGTGACTAAAGGCAGCCCAGACACACACCGAACAGAACCAGTGACTAAGGGCAGCCCAGACACATACCGAACAGAACCAGTGACTAAAGGCAGCCCAGACAGACTCCAACACATACCGAACAGAACCAGTGACTAAGGGCAGCCCAGACACATACCGAACAGAACCAGTGACTAAAGGCAGCCCAGACACATACCGAACAGAACCAGTGACTAAAGGCAGCCCAGACACATACCGAACAGAACCAGTGACTAAAGGCAGCCCAGACAGACTCCAACACATACCGAACAGAACCAGTGACTAAAGGCAGCCCAGACACATACCGAACAGAACCAGTGACTAAAGGCAGCCCAGACACATACCGAACAGAACCAGTGACTAAGGGCAGCCCAGACACATACCGAACAGAACCAGTGACTAAAGGCAGCCCAGACACACACCGAACAGAACCAGTGACTAAGGGCAGCCCAGACACATACCGAACAGAACCAGTGACTAAGGGCAGCCCAGACACACACCGAACAGAACCAGTGACTAAAGGCAGCCCAGACACATACCGAACAGAACCTGTGACTAAGGGCAGCCCAGACAGACTCCAACACTCACCGACAGACTTACTGCAGGCAATGCAATCCAAACTCTCGCTCCGGTCCACAGCAAATAGCCAGCTCCCCCATATTCTCAGTATGTCCTGCAGGACACCTTTAGGGACTCGGCTGTGAACCTTCTCCAAGTCCATAAAACATGCGGACAGCTTTGGGAATCTCCCATGCACCCTGCAGTGTCTCTGCAAGGGTGAAAAGCTGATTCAGTGCTGCAACCACACTGCTCCTGAGTCTGAGGTTAGACTTTTCTCTCCATCGCCCTCCACCTGGAGCTGGATCACACCCTCTGGTCCTCCATTTTAAAAAGAGGAACTGCCATCCTGGTCTGACCAAGACCGCCCAAGAACATTCAAGGCCTGAAGGACCTCAGAGTGAGTCTTACTGTCCCTTAGACTGCATTCCAGTCTCCTCAAGGATGTTTTAATACCCATGGGCCATGCATTGTTGACCTGATAAATTCCACTCTAATGACTGGCTGTGTTCCAGGTGCTTTCATTCTGTATTGCAGCCCCACATCAGAAGGAGCTTTCTCTATTCTCTTGTTCTCTGTAACTTTAGGCCCAGTTCAGAACTCCCATTTCTGTCAAAGATTTTAGAAAAAGTGCCCGACTTCAGTCCTACCTTGACTGACGTGGTGTTTCTGAGAAGTTCCTACCTGGTGTCAAAGCATAGAAACGGCGCTTCCAGGAGTTGTGGATTTCTGTAATTGTGCTGTTTTGGTGTTATTGGACTTGACTGCTGCCCTTGACACAGTTGATCACAGTGTTTCCTGTATTATGCCTCAGCTGCTGTGTTGGCATTAAGATTACAGCTCCTAAATGGTTCTAGACTCATCAGTGAGATAGTTTCTCTGTCCATTTAGTTTAGTATTCTCCAAATGTGTCCCCACTTAGGTGTGGGGTGCCTCAAGGCTCCGCATTTGGCCCCATCCTCCTCTCGTTATAGATGCTTCCCTTCGGGTCAGTTTTTAAAAAGTATAACATCTCCTTTCAATGATTTTCAGACGGTCTACGGCTCTGTTCGCTTCTGCAAACCAACGATCTTGCTTCCACTCAGGAATTATCTTAGAGTGTACAATCATGGATGGAGATGAACTTCATCAACCTGAATGAAAATAAAACTGAAATGATTTTGTTTGGACAATCCAACCTTTTAGTTTGCCACATATTCTTATATTCTTACTGGCTGCAAGGAACCTTGGTGAAACTTTGACTGTGCCTTTAAATTTTTAAGCTTTTTCAAAGGCATACCTCCCTCCACCTGACCTTAGAGAGTAATTAATTCTTCATTCTTTACTCTGGTCTTTATTATCTCCTGATTAGATAACTGACATTCTTTGTATTGTGGTCTGGATCACTTGGCACTTTGTCATCTGCAAGCTGTATAAAATGCAGCAACTCTGCTTTTAATATGAAAGAAATGACATGAAATCACATTTCTACCTGAACTGGCTTCCCGTCGGTCTCAGGATCCAGTTTGAAATGTCATAACTGTGATAACTCTGTGACCAAGATCATCCTAAATCCACCTGAGTATTAAGTATTAGGACTAGGGCCGGGACTCGATTAAAAATAATTAATCTAATTAATTGCTTTGTAATTAATTAATCAAAATTAATCGCTTTGTAATTAATTAATCAAAATTAATCGCATTTTAATCACATATAGATATTTGACCTGAGAACAGTGAGAAGCAGTTTTTTTCACATGGATTTTAGTTTATACCATTGAATAATGACTGAATACATAAGCTTAAGCAACAAAACATTGTTTATTTTTTCTCAAGGTGGTACTTAACCAACCGTGCTCTTATTGACGCTTCCATCCATCCGTCCGTTTTGATTAAATTTATGTTTTTATACCTTTTAATGGACAGGACAGATAAAAAGAGAGGGAGTAAAAGGCCGTCCGATGCGGGATTCGAACCGGTATAATCGGTATGCCTGAAACTCATCCAGTGAGAAACGTTCCGCGGTACAAAGATAAGTGCGATTAAAACGCCTTCATTTTTGTGTAATTAATTAATCTTAATTAACGCGTTAAAGTACCGGCCCTAATTAGGACTTAATTAGGACTACATTATAGCAGCAAAGCATGCAGCTGTGCACAGGTGCACATTGAACAGCACTTTCTTTGGTGGATTTAAACATGAAACTTTCTAAAAATGAGAGGAACACTGAGTTCACGTTGTTCCACTGCTGCTTTCACTTAATTTCCATGTTAAAACACAGTTATTTTAGTTTTTTCTTGGATCCGACTGACTCTGGCTCTGGTTTTTCACATCACCACCCTTCTTAGGTTCTTAGATCATCAGTATTAACACTGATTCATGTGCCACCCCAAGTTCTGATGCTGTGAATGACTTTAGTTGCTGTAAATAACAGAATAAAGCGTCCGTCACCTGCAGCTGTGCCTTCGCAGCCCATCTGTGGAAACTCTGGCACCTCATACCTTTGTGTCAGAACATGAGCTCCTGCAAACAGCAGATCACTGATGTTTTTTTTATTACCCCTGTGTCCTTCTGAAATTTATGCATGCTTGATATTTTGTAACCCAAACTAATCCATCTCTCTTTATTTCACTGCTCATTTAGTTCAGATCTGAATCTGGCAGGAAAAACCTCATTATGCACAGTAGCATAGAGGAAAAAACTGGATCTGATCCAACACAAACTCACGGAAAATGTATCCAACCAGGAAGCAAAATATTTATGTAAATGGCTAATAAGTGGAGAAGATTGTATATAGAACCAATAGTTCTGTTCTCTTCATTCAGCAGCAGCCTGGTGCATCTGTTGCTTGATGATTCGGTTCATTTTATCAGAGCTGATGACTCGGTTCACTTTATCAGAGCCGATGACTCGGTTCACTTTATCAGAGCTGATGACTCGGTTCATTTTATCAGAGCCGATGACTCGGTTCACTTTATCAGAGCTGATGACTCGGTTCACTTTATCAGAGCCGATGACTCGGTTCACTTTATCAGAGCCGATGACTCGGTTCACTTTATCAGAGCCGATGACTCGGTTCACTTCTTTATCAGAGCCGGTGACTCGGTTCACTTTATCAGAGCTGATGACTCGGTTCACTTTATGAGAGCCGATGACTCGGTTCCCTTTATCAGAGCCGATGACTCGGTTCACTTTATCAGAGCCGATGACTCGGTTCACTTTATCAGAGATGATGACTCGGTTCACTTTATGAGAGCCGATGACTCGGTTCCCTTTATCAGAGCCGATGACTCGGTTCACTTTATCAGAGCCGATGACTCGGTTCACTTTATCAGAGATGATGACTCGGTTCACTTTATCAGAGCCGATGACTCGGTTCACTTTATCAGAGCCGATGACTCGGTTCACTTTATCAGAGCCGATGACTCGGTTCACTTTATCAGAGACGTGACTCGGTTCATTTTATCAGAACCGATGACTCGGTTCCCTTTATCAGAGCCGATGACTCGGTTCACTTTATCAGAGCCGATGACTCGGTTCACTTTATCAGAGCCGATGACTCGGTTCACTTTATCAGAGCTGATGACTCGGTTCACTTTATCAGAGCTGATGACTCGGTTCACTTTATCAGAGCCGATGACTCGGTTCACTTTATCAGAGACGTGACTCGGTTCATTTTATCAGAACCGATGACTCGGTTCAGTTTATCAGAGCCGATGACTCGGTTCACTTTATGAGAGCCGATGACTCGGTTCACTTTATCAGAGCCGATGACTCGGTTCACTTTATCAGAGCCGATGACTCGGTTCACTTTATCAGAGCCGATGACTCGGGTTCACTTTATCAGAGCCGATGACTCGGTTCACTTTATCAGAGCCGATGACTCGGTTCACTTTATCAGAGATGACTCGGTTCACTTTATCAGAGCTGATGACTCGGTTCACTTTATCAGAGCTGATGACTCGGTTCACTTTATCAGAGATGACTCGGTTCACTTTATCAGAGCCGATGACTCGGTTCACTTTATGAGAGCCGATGACTCGGTTCACTTTATCAGAGCCGATGACTCGGTTCACTTTATCAGAGCCGATGACTCGGTTCACTTTATCAGAGCCGATGACTCGGGTTCACTTTATCAGAGCCGATGACTCGGTTCACTTTATCAGAGCCGATGACTCGGTTCACTTTATCAGAGCCGATGACTCGGTTCACTTTATCAGAGCCGATGACTCGGGTTCACTTTATCAGAGCCGATGACTCGGTTCACTTTATCAGAGCCGATGACTCGGTTCACTTTATCAGAGATGACTCGGTTCACTTTATCAGAGCTGATGACTCGGTTCACTTTATCAGAGCCGATGACTCGGTTCACTTTATCAGAGCCGATGACTCGGTTCATTTTATCAGAACTGATGACTCGACACCAGATCAGCTTTTATCAAACCGGAGGATGCTTGTCAGCTCGGAGTCTCACTGAACGCAGAAAGACGAATAAACTTTATTTTAGACTTTGAGCAACCAGAAACATAGAATCTCAATTTATCACACATCCATCCATTTTCTATACCTGCTCAATCCAACACCAGTCCATCGGGAGCTCAAGCCTCGTGAACAAGATCACAAACACACAGTTGGAGGTTAGTTGAGAGGCAGTGGTGTCAGTCAGCATCCTGGGGACCAGCTCCACTGTGAGGTCAGTATCTCATATTAAGTCCTTTGTGGCATTATAGGTTTTTATGATCTTGTTTTCCATCCATCCATTTTATTCTGCTTATATGAGGTCAGGTTGCAGAGGCAACAGGTCTAGGAGGGAAACCCAAACATCTCTCTCTGGAACAACACTCTCCAGCTCCTCCGGGGGGATCCTGAGGTGTTTCAGGCTGGATGGGATATTTAATCCCTCCAGCAAGATCTGGGTCTGACTCTGGGCCTCCTCCCAGTTGGATAGGCCTGAAAAAGCTAACCAGATGCCTGAACTACCTCAGCTGACTCCTTTGGATGTGGAGGAGTAACAGCTGTATTCCAAACACTCTCTGGATGGTCAACCCCCCCCATCTCTAAGGCTGAGCCCAGCCCCCCTCTGAAGGAAACCCATTTCTGTGACCTCATTCTTTTGGCCCTCGCCCAATCTCGTGGCCACAGGTGAATGTTGGAAGAAAAATGGACCAGTAAATTAAAAGCTTCTTTTATCTTTTGGCTCAGTTCCCTCTTCAACACGATGGATTGATGCAAAGGCGTCATCACTCCAAAGCCCAGTCCATCTCTGGCTCCGGCTCGCCATCACTCATAAGCAACTCTCACATATCTGAGACAAAGACTCAGCCTGGGCCGGAGGGAACCCTGTCCTCAGACTTGGAGGGGCTGACTTCCATCCCAGATGGACGCTGAAGGTCATGTATATGAAGCTCTGCTACATCTTCCTCAAAAAGCAGATAGGGTAAGGGGTGGCTAAGATGGCAGATAGGGTAAGGGGTGCCTAAGGAGGCAGAGGGGTGCCTAAGGAGGCAGATAGGGTAATGGGTGCCTAAGGGGGCAGATAGGGTAAGGGGTGCCTAAGGGGTCAGATAGGGTAAGGGGTGCCTAAGGAGGCAGATAGGGTAAGGGGTGCCTAAGGAGGCAGATAGGGTAAGGGGTGCCTAAGGGGACAGATAGGGTAAGGGGTGCCTAAGGAGGCAGATAGGGTAAGGGGTGCCTAAGGGGGCAGATAGGGTAAAGTGTGCCTAAGGGGGCAGATAGGGTAAGGGGTGCCTAAGGGGGCAGATAGGGTAAGGGGTGCCTAAGGGGACAGATAGGGTAAGGGGTGCCTAAGGAGGCAGATAGGGTAAGGGGTGCCTAAGGAGGCAGATAGGGTAAGGGGTGCCTAAGGGGGCAGATAGGGTAAGGGGTGCCTAAGGAGGCAGATAGGGTAAGGGGTGCCTAAGGAGGCAGATAGGGTAAGGGGTGCCTAAGGAGGCAGATAGGGTAAGGGGTGCCTAAGGGGGCAGATAGGGTAAGGTGTGCCTAAGGGGGCAGATAGGGTAAGGGGTGCCTAAGGGGGTAGATAGGGTAAGGGGAGCCTAAGGGGGCAGATAGGGTAAGGGGTGCCTAAGGGGGCAGATAGGGTAAGGGGTGCCTAAGGTTGTCTAAGGACCCCCACTGGAGGTAATACCTTTCATGAAGGTGATTTGAACCACATGGAAGATGGCAATCGTACCGCTACACTATCCAGTCCCGATATAGTTCTTTAACCCTGAGGTTCCCAAACCGGACGCCACAGCTCCAGATCCTGTCCATGAAACCCACAGACAGGATCGGTGATGAGGGGAAGCCCTGATGGAGTCCAACACGATCCGTAAAGCAGCTCCACTTTGTGCCCAGGAAGTGGACCCAGCTCTGACTTTGGTGTCCTCTGAACCACTCTGCTCCTCCTGAATCTGAAGCCCCACAATTGGTCAGAGCCTCAGTATTTGTGCTTCAAACTCACTGCCATTTGGAGTAAATAAACCGATGAATCAGTAAAGTGAGGAGTGTGGTCGGCAGTAATAAACGGAGTCGTGGTGGCTTAACAGAAACAAGATCTATAAACTAGAACAACTAGAATCAAAATGCAGCTTTTCGGAGCGTGATGATGCTCCTCAGGCTGAGTGAGCAACAACCTAACATCTCTGAGCGGCTCCAGATTCTTCAGGTGAAGTAAAGGTCACTGGATTCAAATAAAGCACTTTGGATTTAACATGACAAAAAGCATCTTCCTCCTGAGAGCTGATGCTGAGTCTGAAGCTGTAAATCTAACAGAGGGAGCCAAAGCCTGGGATCTGTGGTGCTGTCCACTTGGACGTTTAATGATATGTTACCAGAGGCCTCGCTTCCATTGATATTTAATGTGAATGTCCTTAAAAGTGGCGTGGGATGATTTAGAAGTCATGAATGTTTTTGGTTAGTGATTCAGAAACCGAAGCTCTGGTTCTTTGGCTGCTGATGAAGAAGGTGGTGAGATGAATTCCTCCAAAATTCTTTCACCTAATCTGAATCCATTTTAAACCA
This sequence comes from Leuresthes tenuis, assembly GCA_036924055.1. Lineage (NCBI taxonomy): Eukaryota > Metazoa > Chordata > Actinopteri > Atheriniformes > Atherinopsidae > Leuresthes > Leuresthes tenuis. The sequence goes on from JAVGWW010000020.1 coordinate 32,217,363, forward strand.
CTTTGTGGTGTTCTGAAGGCATTTTTGTCCTGGAACAGCACGGCGTCTTTAATTTACTGCCTCGTGATGGACACGCTGCATCTTTCACCCCAGCGGCCGGTAAAATGGCCGCCGTGTGTCACCTTCATCTAAAATCTGTTGTCCAGCTGGACGAAACATCAAAGCTCATCACGTCACTCTGAAAGTAACGTTAATGCCAAGAATTCACTTTGAAGCCTTCCTCTGATACTCCTCGGTATCTGTTAGCAGGCAGCAGCCCGTCAGGCTCCTCTGTCGTTCCATACGTTGTCTCTCAGGTGGAACCCGGTCGCTCGTACAGCCTGAATATGTGGACCTGCTGACTGATCCGTGCATTAACTGAGGCATGTTACTGTTTCCAGATGGACGGGGGTGATAGGAAGCCTCCGCTGCGCTCTGACCCGGCAGCTCGCGGCCGTTATGAGCACAAACACAGTCCAGAAACTCATAAACCACAGATGAGCTTGTTGGACAGTTTTGGAAGTAACACCTGATTCTCTTCCAAGCATGACCCAAAGAAACTTTCCAACCACCGTCTTTGTCATTTTGTTGGCGTGGGTCGGAGCAGATGATTCAGGCGCTGATCTGTCGCAGGTCACTCAGTGAAAATCCCTCTTAATCAGCACTTTTTAAACCTCACGTCGTCACTGACATTCTCTGTTTAGTGTGTTCTGTCAGCTTTTGGCTGATCCGACTGTAAGATTAGACCATGTTGTCCAGAATTTCACACAGTTTGTCACATTTAAAGCGACCGTATTGGATTGAAACACCTAACTTTGCCGTCAGTTCTGTTTCTTATTACCGAGTCTCTGAATTTCTTCGGTCTTAGTCACTGAGAGGAGGAAGATGGAGCTGTTATATTATGTGATGAATGCACATGTACATGTGTGCTGAGCGTCTGCATCAGTCTGCCTTTCCCCCGTTTATACGAGCCGTGATGGAGAGCAGCGAGGCCTGTAATGAGAAACAGAATAATTTGCCAGGTTTCAGTTCTTTTCTCTGTTTTTGTGTCTGTTCCAACAGCAGAACCCATGGAAAGCTCTGTCTTGATTAGAAGCCATTTTATTTGCTAATTTGATCCCAGCACACTTTGCCAAAGTTAGTTTGGCTTCTCTGTTGCATAAGTTAATAAAGTGATTTTAAGGCCCCAAGCGACTGTCTGAAGTGTGCAAAATGATACGAAGTGTGTTGAAATAAATCGGTGAAGTGCAGGGAGGCTCGCTGACGTCCAATCTAACTGAAACCCTGAGGTCTGCACATCTTTGTTCTTCTCCTTATGTCCCACAAACTGGAGTCATCGAACCTCAGGTGAACTGGCATCACAGCCAGTGACACAAATGCCTCCTTCTCTGACCTGAAGTTACTGTAGAAGCTGGTAAATGAAATAAATGTCTTGTGCAGGTGCACTGAAGATGATACGAGCAGCTCACGCTCTGAGGTGCACGAGGCTGGAGGCGTGGCCACGTGACCTGAGGCCACGCCTCCAGGCTTTAGGAGGCTGGCTGTAGATCCTGGTTTGGCTTTAAGGGGAAACTTCCTGGTGTTTTTAAAGAGTTGTGTGAGGTACGCTGTGTTTTCTCTGGCTGCAGAATCAGGAAGTGAGATATTTTAGGTTGTTTACACGGTGAAACTTTCCCTGTCATCAGACAGCCCATCAGTACTTCACACCACCCCCAAAAACTAAATTAGTTTTTCCTCTCAGCTGGCAATCACAGGTGATTACATCTAACTTGTAAAGCAGCAGTTATTAGATGTTCTGATGGATGTGGAGACACATCTGCATCCAGCTGCCAGCTGTGGCCACACAGATCACTATCAGAAGGCTCAGTAGAACCAGAACAGCTTAATATGTGGTTCGGAAAAGCCGAGTGAAGCTGGCTCACGCCATGGGGAAGAATCTCTTTGACGTGACACATCATCATTCAGTCTGTTGCTCACATTCAGATATGAATCTGGCAGATTAAAGGCTTACAATGTCTGAGATGAGATTTTATGTCAAGTACATGTGAGCCTGTGGTCAGAGTCATTGTCCAATAATCTCATTTCTGCCCCAGGAGCTGAGACTTGAACTGACAGACTAACAGCATGTGCTGAGATCAAAGCAGCCTGCAGCTAAAGCTGTGCAGCTTCAGGAATGTATGGTTTCCTGCTCCCACTCCCAAGCATCACCAGACATGTTAATCAGCATCTATACATCTCATGCATGGCGAGATGCATCACTTCTCCCCTCTGCCTGAGGTCTTCACCGCCATCTGCCGCCTCTCGGAGAGCTTCCAGAGCGTCGCTCCATCCCAAAGATCAGAGCCTGTGACACTGGCTCAACCCCAACACCCCGCTAACTTTCCATCTGCTCCTAAACTATACTCGGGTGTGTATTTCCAAAATAACCTCGGAGTTTCAGGGGAGAAGCCGGAACGAAACAAACATCCCAGCATTGACATCATAGGGCATTTGGATTCAGAAGGACTGAACAGGACCAGCTGCAGCATTTCTGCTGGAGACCAGGGGCATAATCAGAGCTGAAGTCGTGACGGCGGCCCACGCCAAACGCTCTCCTGAGCCCTCAGCTTCACGTGGTTGGAAGAGACGTTTCAAATCGTAGCCGATTGTTTAGCAAGTCAACATGACAAATTTGTTGACGAAGAGCAGTGATGGAGCCCCTTTCTGAAGCCAAGGAAGGCTTTGGCTGAGCAGCAGAACCCATACGGAGGCTCCATTGCTGCTTTTAAGTGTCACGCTGATGGAACCAGGCTGAATGTGCTTTATTTGGCCCAACATGTGAACGCCGAGCCTGATTGCTTTGGCACACTTTGCACAGAGAGGTTCCAACAATGTAAACCTCTGAAGGTGACTGGTGTCGGGCCAATATTTTATATATTACCGTAAATTCAGAGGTCTTCAACACGTTGACAGACTTACTGTCTCAGGCATGAATTCACTTCATGAATACAACACCTGTAAAGCGCCTCAGGTAATGATTCCTCCTAAAGAATCTTCTTTTCCAGACATTCCTACATTGATGCTGTTGACTTTGGCACATTGTCTCCATCGGTCAGACTCTCGCACATCAGCCTTCGTGGTCCAGAGAGACGACGGGATGTTTAATCTACGGTTGTGACACCTTTTGGTATCGCAGGAACTGAGGCAGACCCGAAACCAGAAGAAAGACGCGTCTCATGTTGGATCAGATTTATCTGAAGGGCAGCCATGATTCTCTCATAACCTGGACCTGGTAGTTATGAAACACAAACCCAACCGAACAGAGGGAAAACTAAAGTGACAGTTCCAACTGAATTACTGGATCAAGACAGACGAACTCCAGTGTCCTGGATGTCGGACACGTTCAGGTCCAGCCCTCTGGGCTCGTGATGCAGACTCATGCAAAACAGGAAGTGGTGTCCCAGGACACAGATGATTAAACAGGTTCTGTGACAGTTTGTTGTGCTCGGGTGATGAAGAGGGATGCTCCGTGAATGTAGGTCACAGATGAGCAGTCGGAGCACGCTCAGAACACTATTTCATCATGACGGATGAATCCTCTGCTGCACAAAGTGTTGTTTCATGGATTCCTTCACTCGTGCCAGCGGTGCCATGTGGAGCTGCAGATAAAACAAGTCTGCTAGAGTTTTCACAAGAATTAAGAAAGCTGTTTCCAAACCGATTCCCCATGTTTTTCCTGGCAGCTTCCACAGAACAGCGAGGCAGACCGAGCGAACGGCGAGCTCTTCTGACGCCGCACCATGATTATTCACCACCCGTCTGTCCCATCCTCTTCTGAGGTTTCCCTTTTTTAAGAGCAAACTACGCTTCTCCAGCTAAAGCCAGGGCAGAAACAGAGAGCCCTCCAGGCTCTAATAACTCCACAGCATCATGAACCGTCTTCCTCCGTCAGGTGAGCTCTCAGGATCGAGTGAAAAATAAGTCCAGGCATGAAAGAGGCCGCTGTCGTGAAGCCTCGACGTGACGAAGCGTCACTGACCTCGGCCTTGTGTCATCTGTTGGCTCATGAAGTCTTAAGATGTTCTGGGAATTTAATAAGTGAAACCAACCAAGCACATCTGGAAAAGAACACAGCAGCAGATAATAAGCAGGCTGGTTGTGGCGGTCAGGACTCCATCAGCCTCCACCGATAGATTAATATGATGTAACGTAGGAAAACTCTTGGGAATGTTCGAACTGTCCACGCTTTCCTCTCAGATTAGTCTAATGGGCTTTAATTCAACAAAGTTAATATTTCAGCCACCACACCTCCAAAAGCAAACATTTGGACAAAGTGAGTTCCATCCTGTTTGCACTGCTGACCCCACATTCTGCCAAAGTTCCCCTAAACTGACAAAACAGCACAGAACGACGCTCTCCTACCATGTGAAAGCTCTTCCTGTGTGCCAGGAGGGTGTGGCCGACCTGTCCTGACCACTGATAAGAGCAGATTTACTTTATCGGTGGAGCTAAGACGTCGTTTGTTCCAGATGTCATGAAGTGCTGCTGATTCTCAGACCTTTAACACGATGTTTGCTTGGAAGAAAGTGTTTATTTGAGGGACCACAGGGTGAAATAATCTGAGCTCCAGCCTTCTCTCGTTGGAATGAGCGGACTCAGGACCACCTGTGGTCTCCTGAAGGCGGCTCGGTGCTGAAACACGCGTGATACAGATGCAGGAAATGAACGGCTTTACCTCCTGTTTATCGTTTATTTCTTTGGTCTCTTTTAACATGTTCTGAGGCAGCTCTAAACGTCAGATGATTATATCATTACCAGTAATTCATGGCAGAAACATAAAGACGTCTAAGTTCTGTTTGTGGACTCGGCTCTTAAATCGGTGCTGTCGTCTCGCTGGATCTTCTGTCATAGAATAACAGAGACGGGAGATCTAAACGCTTTGTTCAAATATGATTTTTGGCAACAGATCTTTGATCTTTCTGCTCAGACTCCCTTTAGTGTTGATCGCACAGCTGATGTCAGCTTAAGGTGCTCATTCACACTGATGTAATGAACTACTGCAGGCTTCCTGCCCAGGGGGCAAACTCTGAGGGTGGCTTAGTGCAGGCTCCTTCCACCAAGAATCCTGTTTCGTATCATCGGCCTTCTTCACCAACTCGTTCTCAGTCCATCTCCTTCTGTTTCGTTGGGATAACGCAGAGGGAGGCCTTCACCTGTGGAGATGCAGTTAAGACTCGATGGTTAAAGTCTCCCAGTTCAACCTGTTCAGAAGGGAAACGGCAGGGAAAAAGCTTGCTTTACTAAACCAAACCAAGTAGTTTTAGCGCCCAAACTTAAACAGGAAGCTCTTTTTCTTTATAAACCAAGAGGTCATGAAGCCTAAAACAGTGAATGAAAAGTGAGAAGGTATCTGTTCAAAGCAGCATCAAACTCTCCAGAAGGACGTTTTCTGAGGTGCATTCATGGAACAAATCATGAAAACCATTTCTACCTCCCTGTCCTGCATGTTTTCTGCTCTTTGCAGGCGGCTCTTCACCGTTCATGTTCGTTAGCTTAATGTTAGCTTCATGTTAGCTTAATGTTAGCTTAATTTGATGAAAGCTGGTGCAGAGTTGGGATAAAGTGGTGCAGAGTTGGGATAAAGTGGTGCAGAGTTGGGATAAAGTGGTGCAGAGTTGGGATAAAGTGGTGCAGAGTTGGGATAAAGTGGTGCAGAGTTGGGATAAAGTGGTGCAGAGTTGGGATAACGTGGTGCAGAGTTGGGATAAAGTGGGATAAAGTGGTGCAGAGTTGGGATAAAGTGGGATAAAGTGGTGCAGAGTTGGGATAAAGTGGTGCAGAGTTGGGATAAAGTGGTGCAGAGTTGGGATAAAGTGGTGCAGAGTTGGGATAAAGTGGTGCAGAGTTGGGATAAAGTGGTGCAGAGTTGGGATAAAGTGGTGCAGAGTTGGGATAAAGTGGTGCAGAGCTGGGATAAAGTGGTGCAGAGTTGGGATAAAGTGGTGCAGAGTTGAGATAAAGTGGTGCAGAGTTGGGATAAAGTGGTGCAGAGTTGGGATAAAGTGGTGCAGAGTTGGGATAAAGTGGTGCAGAGTTGGGATAAAGTGGTGCAGAGTTGGGATAAAGTGGTGCAGAGTTGGGATAAAGTGGGATAAAGTGGTGCAGAGTTGGGATAAAGTGGGATAAAGTGGTGCAGAGTTGGGATAAAGTGGTGCAGAGTTGGGATAAAGTGGGATAAAGTGGTGCAGAGTTGGGATAAAGTGGTGCAGAGTTGGGATAAAGTGGTGCAGAGTTGGGATAAAGTGGTGCAGAGTTGGGATAAAGTGGTGCAGAGTTGGGATAAAGTGGGATAAAGTGGTGCAGAGTTGGGATAAAATGGTGCAGAGTTGGGATAAAGTGGTGCAGAGTTGGGATAAAGTGGTGCAGAGTTGGGATAAAGTGGTGCAGAGTTGGGATAAAGTGGTGCAGAGTTGGGATAAAGTGGTGCAGAGTTGGGATAAAGCGGTGCAGAGTTGGGATAAAGCGGGAGCTCATTAAGTGCTGTTGGACACGCTGCAGCGTTGGTTTTGGTGGCGGATGCTCTCTGAGCGCTCTTATCCTGTCGGTGGAGGTTTAACCGGGCTTGTGTTGGTTTCTGCTTCCCGCTTTCATGTCCGTTTCTTATGGTGTGTTGTATTTTAAGAGAAAAATCCTCTTTTTTCCATATTTTCTGAGATAACACGGTGGAGACGGACACTTTGGGCTCAGGGTCGTCATGCATCCATGTTGGAATGTTTGCCCAACATTATTGCACATGCCTGCTCAGACACACCCACACTGCGGCTGCACAGTAACACATTGTGTTTCTCTTGGACATTTTGACCTCACATTCCTGTTCTTTACTCTCTCAGTGAGTTAATTTAAAATATGCATGGCATATGTAGCTCTGTAATTTAAGCCCTGTCGTGTTTTTCTAGCTGCTAAGTAGCATACCACCTTAATTAAACCTGTAACGCTGCCTCCGACAAAGGGTTAAACCTGTAAAAACACTTTTACTGAAGCAACGAGAGCACAGAAACGTTCCAGTCTGAGCGGCATCTGAAGGAAATGAGATGTTTGCTGTATGAAGTCCTAACTCCAGCTTCTTCCTGTGTTTTCTGCTTACAGAGAAATGTTACACCAACCAGACCAGCTCAGTGTGCATCTCTTCGTGCTCTTCCTTCTCAGGCGCAGAGCAGAAGTCTTCCTCCTCGTCCTCCATCCTCCCCGTCAGCCAGATGATCGACAAAGTGAGAGGTTACTGCTCTGCGCGCACCGACAACTTCTACAAGAACATCATGTCCGACAGCATCGTTAACTGCACCAGGCTTTAGCGCCGCGGAGCCTCACCCTTCAGCTTCGTTTCTCACCCACCCTCATTCACACGGGAGGTTTCTGTTTAAAGTATGAAGGGCAGCACTGAAGCTGAGTCGCTCTGGACCCACGCTCCAGAACATTTCCAGCTCCTCAAAGGGCCTCTGCTGCCCGGCATTCACACATTCTGCTTGTTCTGTAAACATTCCCGACACCCTGGAGCCGCTCAGGATGCGCCTCGTTCTGCAGCAGCATCCGGAGAGGAAGACCCGCCCTCCTGACCCGGAACATTTGTTCACTCCACCCACAACAATGGCTCCTCTCGCCGTCCTCTCGTGTTTAATTGTGTTCATTCTGTTTCCAGATGTTGTCGGAGCTGCAGTTTTTAGCCTCACAGCTTCACAGAACACCTCAGATTAAGAGTTTCCTCAAAGTCTGAGTTAAGAGCCGCTCAGATCCTTATTTTTCATATAAAATGTTATGTGCTGAAGGCTTTCTCCACAGATCATCCAGAGAGGGATATTCAGCAGCCACTGGATACATTTAATGATGATAATTTGGATTTTATGGTATAGATTTGGCCTACAATGAAGTCATGGTTTACATGCCAGTTTGCAGGTGAAGCTAATTGAAGCTAACGTTTGTTGTGGCTTCGCTCTTCCTGTACGGTCCGATGCTGCGGGTCCTTTTACAGTCGCACAACTCCTCATTCACAAAGCCTCAGTCGCCCTTAAAGTCTAAACAAGAGGACGACGAGGCCGAGATCCACTCACTGCACATCAACTTTAACTTTATTTAGCTTCCTGGGATGCTAACACAGCTAGCATAGCAACAACGGCACACAAGATAAAGACACGGATACTGAGGAGTGAAACAGAGATGAAGCTAATTGAAGCTAACGTTTGTTGTGGCTTCGCTGTTCCTGTACGGTCCGATGCTGCGGGTCCTTTTACAGTCGCACAACACCTCATTCACAAAGCCTCAGTCGCCCTTAAAGTCTAAACAAGAGGACGATAAGGCCGAGATCCACTCAATGCACATCAACTTTAACTTTATTTAGCTTCCTGGGATGCTAACACAGCTAGCATAGCAACAACGGCACACAAGATAAAGACACGGATACTGAGGAGGGAAACAGAGATGAAGCTGAGGTGTTCTGTGCAGCTGAATTTACTGCAGCTGGATTGTCTGACAGGAAACTACGGTGGCTGTGAGAGCTCAACATTCACTGCAAACTACGTCTTCATCAGTGCAACTTTAGTCAAATGAATAGGCTCTTCCTGAATTAGATAGCATTGTTTTCCTCAGAGCAGCGTGCCGTAAAAACCCCTGGAATCTGTTAAAAAAGCAGCTGCTGAACTCGCTGCAACAACCGGAGACTGAGGCGATCGCCTCTTAGGTCACATGGTTTAAAATCCAGGCCTCTCTGGGACGATGAGGTGTGTTTGAGAGCTACAGGGTGGTCAGAGACGCTGATGCGATTCTACTGTATCATATAACATGACGGAGTTGGCTGACCTGGCTGCCAAACTGTAACTGCGAGGAAATGAGGGACGGGGGGGTAAACACAAGGTGGGACTGTGGAGAAGGAAGAGAGTCGACTGTTATGTTTCATTTTCCTTTTTAATACTGTGATGTTTGTTAAAACAGGCCGTTTGTGCATGTGTGTGGAGCCATACCCTGTAAATATTGATCTGTCTCTTCTCTGTGCCTTAATGTAGTGTTAAAATGTGTGCTGCAGGAGGGGGGGGGGGGTCACACGGCACCAAACCGGGCCGAACCGGGCCGAACCGGGCCGATAAAACAAAGAACACAGGCCAGTCGATCAAGGAGCTTTTTGTTGTTGGAAATCAATTAAAAGCACTCGTGTCTAGTTCAGCTTTTCTGAAAACTAGTTGGTGTCACTTTCAGGAGGATTTTTCTGTTTTAGGCTGGTGTTTTGTACAGTGACTCCATCAGCCAGAGGTCAGCATTGTTCAGGCCTTTTTTAGAGGTTTTTGTGTATTTTCAGCTGTTTTCATTCAGAAACTGATCATTTTTTTGCATCTATGACAGCGACATCCCACTCATCGCCCCAAAGAGCTAAAAAAGAGCTAAAGAAGAGCTAAAAAAGAGCTGAAGAAGAGCTAAAAAAGAGCTAAACAAGAGCTAAAAATAGAGCTAAAGAAGAGCTTAAAAAAGAGCTAAAGAAGAGCTAAAAAAAAGAGCTAAAGAGCTAAACAAGAGCTAAACAAGAGCTTAAAAAAAAGAGCTAAACAAGAGTTAAAAAAGAGCTAAACAAGATTAAAACAAGAGCTAAAGAAGAGCTAAGAAAATAGCTAAAAAAAGGGCTAAAAAAGAGCTAAACTAGAGCTAAAAAAGAGCTAAAAAAAGAGCTAAACAAGAGCTAAAGAAGAGCTAAGAAAATAGCTTAAAAAAAAGAGATAAACAAGAGCTAAAGAAGAGCTAAAAAAGAGCTAAAGGGTCAGTCAAACTTTTACTGGAAATAAGTCTCACATCCTGGTTAATCCTGATATTCTGCAGACTTCTTTGTGGGCATTTTACTTTAGCTCCACTGAAACCAGTTCAGAACAAAGTTTGTGGATATTTCTGGAGAAATGAGAATGCTGGAAACATTACGACCACAAATGAAATCCCAGCCCGGTGCCTCTGTGTGGCGGCAGCAATCTGAAGGTGATTTAAAGGGACCGTTGAATGCTTTTCACCCAATGCATGGATCTGTTTGTCACAAACCCTGAAGTCCACATCAGAAGGAGTTATTCTCAGTGATAAACACCTCGTTTAGTTTAAAGTGAGCTAAATGCTGGCTCGTTCTTCTCTGACCTTCAAAAGCAGCTGGATTCGTGAAGAGAATCCAACTTTACGTGTTCTGAGTTTTCAGCTTCTTATTCTGGGTCAGAGGCTCATATTTCCTGACTGGGTCCATGTGGTTCTGTTTGGGTCATCTGGCGGGCTGAAGTTTCCTCATGGCTGTGTTGCACAGATGCTTCCTTTTCCTCACAGTTTCTACCACGAGCTTCTCTGACACATTCAGCTGCAGATTCAACTGTTTCTGGCAAATTCACACTTCAATATTCCACAATATTTACCGAGAATATCGGGTTCTAACACCGACACGACAGCATCTTTACATTTGGACTCAGATGTGGAAAAGCAGGAAAGTCGACGCCGTCTGCTCTTCGTTAAACTTAAAGCCAGCCTGTCAACAAGCTGGTGGAAATGAACCGTTTCCACCCATCGGAGAGGACGTTTGGCCTCAGATTTCTTCCATGCCCTCGCTTTCTCGTGCAGCTTTTAATCCGTGCATCGACACGTTGCTATGGGCAACAGTTTAAAGGGGAGCTTCATTAAGTCAGGTTCAACAAGCATCTGCATCATTCAGATATTGACTTCCTGTCATGTGAAGAACTTTTGGTTCAGCTGCAGCTTCTCAGTCCAGTTTTATGCCCCCCCCCCCGGTTAAAGTCTGAGGTTGTGAGACTTGTTTCAGTAAAAATGGTTAGTTTAGTTTAAAGAAGAAGAGAGACGCTGTAAAAGGCTTTGAGGACTGACAGCTAAAGCTTCCTGTGGCCCAAACTCCTTCATCTGTTCTCATTCTGGGATTAGATTAAAAACATGGGAAGCAGCTGCGGTGCTCAAAGCTTTCGTTCTTTGTTCTGTGGAGTTGGACTTTCTGGACCCCACAGCTCTTTAACTCAAACTCACCCTCTGGTTTGAACTTTCTGTGCCCATAAAGGAATATTTCCTGATGATTTAGGACACTTCGGTTCGCTCTCAGGTGCAGATTTATCCCCACCTGAACATTTTCATGCAAATTCCTGTGAAACAGCATCATGCAGGCCGGCCTGGTCTCACGTTGCTGGATAGAAGTGGTGTAAAGACGCCTCCTCCTGCTGTTCCTTGGCTCCACCTGAACCCTGTTTTGCTGCCTGTTGATCAGTATTTTCTGTCTCCCGGTTAACCGCACGGTCGTCTGTGCTGAGAGGCGAGGCTTGGAGGACGAACAGAGAAACCTGTCCAACATCTTTTAGACGTTCAGGTATGGAGCTCAGACTCTTTGGACCCGCCAACTGTTGGCAAGCCGGGTTTCCAGCAGCGCTGCGTGGTTAGAGAAGCACCCGGGTCCACGTTTCCCTCTGGTTTGCCCAGAGAGGCGGAAGAATGTATTATTCAGCCCACAGAAACAAACCCCCTGAGACTGAGAGAAGAGCTGAGGCCTCTTTGGCAGCTGCCGTGGCTTAACTCTCTGATTTTGTTCCTGGCCCGGGTTCAGGGTGGAAACCACCGTTTCTGTTGGTCCCCTAAAGGTCCAGCGCCGGAGGAGAGGCGTTAAAGTCTGTTTGTGTCTGCATTCAGACGTGTTCGAGCTGCCGCCCGGGTGTCAAAGGTTCATAATTACCCAGAAAGCACTTCAGAACGACCTGATCTCTCCACAAACTGTGAACCCGGCACAAAGGAGTCGGTCGATCGAGTTCTTCATCATTTCAGGCAGCACTGTTGGGTCATAAAAGGCAAAGAGATGAAAACAGGATGCATTGAAATATTTATTAGTTGTTGTGGGTTTGGCAGAAGATTTGATGCCGAAATGATTCCTTTTGTGCATCTTGTTTATAGAGAATAAGCTTTTATTTTAGTTCTAGTTGTTAAATGGAGAGAAAGTAACACATTCCCTGCAAAGCTTAGTGATAAAATAAGAACTGTTAGGAGACACAAAGCTCAGAAAAAGCCCGAAGGAGCGTAGAATCTGTCACAGAAGGCGGCTTCTGTTTGATTTAATCACATTATGGGATGCAGCTGAGGTCCCTGGTACTTCTGAGCATCTTCACCGCCTGCAGAATCATCATTTCTCCGTCTTTTCCCATGTCCGAATCCCGTTTCTCTGGCAGCTCGGCGCAGTACAGGACAGATAAACAGACAAACCACATCTGTCCGTTTGTGGTCAGAAAGCTGAACGCCTGCGGCGCCGAGGTCAGACCTCAGTGACCCGGTGAGATCTCCCAGCGGCGAGTTACACAAACTGAGAAAAAAGACAACAAACTGTGACCAGATGCACTGATGAAGCTGATTCTTCTCATCACTCCTCCTCCATACATGTACAGTTAGAGTTAATTTAAGTATTTTAGCTTCGGTAAACTGTGTAGTTGGTGAATATTGAAGCAGATGTTTCTTCATGTATCGTTTCTGGTTCTGCAAACACTTTCCTGCACCTGTTGTGATGTTTCATGGTTTGATGTCATTTCCGCTTCACTCTCAACAATAAAGGGAATAAAGATGATTCAAACGTTGGTTTTACCTCGGGGTTATTTTCAAGCTCACCTCACTAACACAAAGCAAAACCAGACAAATCGCTTTTAAAGGAACGACTTCCCTTAAAGAAGGAGATTTGATTACCCGGAGGCCTGTGGCGCCCATCCAGGATGAAACCGACTCGCCGTGGAGGTTCAAAGGAGCCGACTGGAGCCAGGAATCACGGGATGGGACCCCTTACCGGGCCTCCGCAGCCACGGCAACATCAGGTCCGCTAAGCAGGCCGTCAGGAGGGCAGCGCTGCGAGGATAGTGAGGCCTGGGGGGGGCGGTTTGACCGCCAACACGATGGAGCCTGTTTCACAACGAACGCATTCCTCTCAGTCTGGCAGGCGAGCTTCACTGCTTCATATCTGATGTCAAAGATTAATTCGGCGGCTTTACTGCAGCATTTATTTCATATTCGGTCCGTTGAAAAAAGAGAGAAAGTGCAGAGAACTGGGCCTTAGAGGGATGCTTTTTATAGGATTCAGTCCAGACGAGCTCCTGTTTGGAAGTCATGTTTGATGCCGCTGATGCAAACTTTAACATTTAAAAACCAGTAATGACGTCATTATTCAGTTACTTTAAAAGTCTCTTTTCTTTCCACAAACCTCCAGAGAAGTTCATTAAATACATTAAAAACTTAAATCTTAGAACTTGTCGTGTGCTTTTTGAACCTTTATTTAATAGATGAGTCCAAAGAAAGTGTTTTCAGCATCTCCTCTTATCAGCAGAACCAAACGTAGGATCTGAAGCAGAAACACTCAGTGAAAGCTGCTCCAGACTCATGTTTCCATCCTTCAGCTTCCTTTAATGACTCTTTTAATGCTTTGAACTGAGTTTTTCACAGGAATCTGAGTCTATTCCTGCTGAATCCCAGATTCCAGCTGCTCAGCAGTCACCTTGATGGCAGCATCTGTCTCTCCAGAACTCCAACATCCAGCTGTGCATCAGTGGTACCTTCACCCAGATGAAGCCCTCCATGCCCTGGACTCTGCTGCAGCCCCAGACCATCACAGACGCTGGCTTTAAACCTTCCTCTGAGAACAGCTGGATGCTCTTTCTCAGCAGTTTTCCCCAGAAGCAGCTGAAACGTGGACTCATCTGCCCACAGAACCCGTGTCCACTGTCTTTCTGTCCCTCTGAGATGAGCTGGAGTCCAGAGAACTGGGCCGTGGTTCTGCTCAGAGCTGATATATGGCTTCCTCCTGGTGTGATGCAGCTTCAGCTCACATTTCTGGATGCAGCCGTGGACTGTGTTGAGTGGAAATGCTTTTCCCAGCTCCTCCTGAGCCCATGTGGCTGTATGGATCATGGTGGCCTGACGGTTTCTCCTGCAGTGCTGCCTGAGGGCTCCGAGCTCATCCAGCAGGGCTTTCTGTCCTTGGCCTTTCCACACTGAGACTTCCCCAGACTCCCTGAATCTGTTCCCAATATCCTGCTCTGTAGATGCTGAAAGACCAAAGTTCTTTCCAGTCTGACTCTGAGGAATATTTCCTGAACTTATTGATGATTCTCTGATGGAGTTTGGCCCAAAGCGGTGAGCCACGACCCATCCTTGTTGGAGAGGCTGAACCTTTGGTGGAAGCTGCTTTTATACCCAATCCTGACACCCTCACCTGTCAGCAGGTAACCTGCTGCTTGGAGAAGCTCCAGAAGCTGTTGCTGTAGATTCTATAAACTTTCTGTCTTTCTTTGACTCTACAGCAGCTTTTAGAGTGTTTTGCTGCATTAAACTAGATTTCTTTTGATATTCCAAATACATAAAAATTGGTCAGTGAAGCAGCTTAAACCTGCTCAGAAAAGACAAAACAGGAGGATGAAATGTTTTTCTCTCATTCGATATGTGTCAGTGTGAGATTGGAAAGAACATTTTGAAAGGCTGAAAACTAGATTTCTGAATGAAATGAGATAAAACTGGAGCTAACAGACGATAAGGTTCGAGCTTATGTTAGAAGAAAGAATTCTTTCTCTCTGCTTCTGTCTTTTCCTCTGATCTCTCCAGCATCTGATGCTTATTCTTGTCTTCCTTCTCTTCTTCTTCACTTCCTGTTGTCTTCCTTCTCTTCTTCTTCACTTCCTGTTGTCTTCCTTCTCTTCTTCTTCACTTCCTGTTGTCTTCCTTCTCTTCTTCTTCACTTCCTGTGACACTTTTCTTGCTGCTGTGTCTGACTCTGGGGCTCGTTTTGATTGTTTTTTACTGTTTTAACTGTTTTAACTATGTTTCTGAGGGTTTTTATCTCGTTGTTGGCGTTTAAAACAAATTAAAGTTTGAAACCAAAGTAATAAAACACACATCTGAGCAGCCGTGGGTGAGTTTTACAGCCACTTTCCACACTGAGGTTTCCCCAGACTCCCTGAATCTGTTCCCAATATCCTGCTCTGTAGATGCTGAAAGACCAAAGTTCTTTCCAGTCTGACTCTGAGGAATATTTCCTGAACTTATTGATGATTCTCTGATGGAGTTTGGCCCAAAGCGGTGAGCCACGACCCATCCTTGTTGGAGAGGCTGAACCTTTGGTGGAAGCTGCTTTTATACCCAATCCTGACACCCTCACCTGTCAGCAGGTAACCTGCTGCTTGGAGAAGCTCCAGAAGCTGTTTCTGTAGATTCTATAAACTTTCTGTCTTTCTTTGGCTCCAGAACAGCTTTTAGAGTGTTGCTGCTTCAGGTTCTGGATTTGGTTCAGTTTTCATTATTATTTGCATTTATTTGGACTCGTGTTTGATAAATAAAGGTTCTGACAGGTAAAAGGCAGGTAACCTGCTGCTTGGAGAAGCTCCAGAAGCTGTTTCCTTTATAATCTTTAGACTTTCCTTCTTTGAACAGAACACTGTGTGTTGATGCATGAGATTTTAGATGTTCTTGGACTTAAATAACTGATTAAAGATTTAGATTTAGTCCAAATTCAGAACAACCTCCAATTTTCCTGGAGATGAGGTTTGTACCTCGGTATCATTTTATCTTCACCTCCTCAGCCAATCACAACACTGGGTTTATAAAACATGTGGTTGAGCCACTAACGCCAAATATGTGGGAACTCAGTCGCTGTTCGATGTGCCAGGAGTCAAAAGGGAGAAAACACAATAACTCTGGGATCGTTTATCCGTGCGTGGAGCTGAGGCAGCGAACACCCTGAGTACGAACTGCTCAGCTTTCACTGCTCTCTTACGGCTGAAATGGATTTTAATGCCACAGAATGTGGATTAAAGTGTGTGGTTTGGAAGCTGAGGAGCAGCTCTGAGCAGTTGGAGTATTTCAGAGGTTTCAGAGAGAAGAAGCTGAACATCCAGCCTGATGACCTGCTCACCTGAACCCTGAGATCCAGGCTGATGACCTGAACCCTGAGATCCAGCCTGATGACCTGAACCCTGAGATCCAGGCTGATGACCTGAACCCTGAGATCCAGGCTGATGACCTGAACCCTGAGATCCAGCCTGATGACCTGAACCCTGAGATCCAGCCTGATGACCTGAACCCTGAGATCCAGCCTGATGACCTGAACCCTGAGATCCAGGCTGATGACCTTCCTCACCTGAACCCTGAGATCCAGGCTGATGACCTTCCTCACCTGAACCCTGAGATCCAGGCTGATGACCTGAACCCTGAGATCCAGCCTGATGACCTGAACCCTGAGATCCAGGCTGATGACCTTCCTCACCTGAACCCTGAGATCCAGCCTGATGACCTGAACCCTGAGATCCAGCCTGATGACCTGAACCCTGAGATCCAGCCTGATGACCTGAACCCTGAGATCCAGGCTGATGACCTGAACCCTGAGATCCAGCCTGATGACCTGAACCCTGAGATCCAGCCTGATGACCTGAACCCTGAGATCCAGGCTGATGACCTTCCTCACCTGAACCCTGAGATCCAGCCTGATGACCTGAACCCTGAGATCCAGCCTGATGACCTGAACCCTGAGATCCAGCCTGATGACCTGAACCCTGAGATCCAGGCTGATGACCTGAACCCTGAGATCCAGCCTGATGACCTGAACCCTGAGATCCAGGCTGATGACCTTCCTCACCTGAACCCTGAGATCCAGGCTGATGACCTGAACCCTGAGATCCAGCCTGATGACCTGAACCCTGAGATCCAGGCTGATGACCTGAACCCTGAGATCCAGGCTGATGACCTTCCTCACCTGAACCCTGAGATCCAGACTGATGACCTGAACCCTGAGATCCAGCCTGATGACCTGCCTCACCTGAACCCTGAGATCCAGGCTGATGACCTGAACCCTGAGATCCAGCCTGATGACCTTCCTCACCTGAACCCTGAGATCCAGGCTGATGACCTGAACCCTGAGATCCAGCCTGATGACCTGAACCCTGAGATCCAGGCTGATGACCTTCCTCACCTGAACCCTGAGATCCAGGCTGATGACCTTCCTCACCTGAACCCTGAGATCCAGACTGATGACCTGAACCCTGAGATCCAGACTGATGACCTGAACCCTGAGATCCAGGCTGATGACCTGAACCCTGAGATCCAGCCTGATGACCTGCCTCACCTGAACCCTGAGATCCAGCCTGATGACCTGCTTCACCTGAACCCTGAGATCCAGCCTGATGACCTGCTTCACCTGAACCCTGAGATCCAGGCTGATGACCTTCCTCACCTGAACCCTGAGATCCAGCCTGATGACCTGCTTCACCTGAACCCTGAGATCCAGCCTGATGACCTGAACCCTGAGATCCAGACTGATGACCTGAACCCTGAGATCCAGGCTGATGACCTGAACCCTGAGATCCAGCCTGATGACCTGAACCCTGAGATCCAGGCTGATGACCTGAACCCTGAGATCCAGGCTGATGACCTTCCTCACCTGAACCCTGAGATCCAGCCTGATGACCTGAACCCTGAGATCCAGCCTGATGACCTGCTTCACCTGAACCCTGAGATCCAGGCTGATGACCTTCCTCACCTGAACCCTGAGATCCAGCCTGATGACCTGCTTCACCTGAACCCTGAGATCCAGCCTGATGACCTGAACCCTGAGATCCAGCCTGATGACCTGCTTCACCTGAACCCTGAGATCCAGGCTGATGACCTTCCTCACCTGAACCCTGAGATCCAGCCTGATGACCTGAACCCTGAGATCCAGCCTGATGACCTGAACCCTGAGATCCAGGCTGATGACCTTCCTCACCTGAACCCTGAGATCCAGGCTGATGACCTTCCTCACCTGAACCCTGAGATCCAGCCTGATGACCTGAACCCTGAGATCCAGCCTGATGACCTGCTTCACCTGAACCCTGAGATCCAGGCTGATGACCTTCCTCACCTGAACCCTGAGATCCAGCCTGATGACCTGAACCCTGAGATCCAGCCTGATGACCTGCTTCACCTGAACCCTGAGATCCAGGCTGATGACCTTCCTCACCTGAACCCTGAGATCCAGGCTGATGACCTTCCTCACCTGAACCCTGAGATCCAGACTGATGACCTGAACCCTGAGATCCAGACTGATGACCTGAACCCTGAGATCCAGGCTGATGACCTGAACCCTGAGATCCAGGCTGATGACCTTCCTCACCTGAACCCTGAGATCCAGCCTGATGACCTGAACCCTGAGATCCAGCCTGATGACCTGCTTCACCTGAACCCTGAGATCCAGGCTGATGACCTTCCTCACCTGAACCCTGAGATCCAGCCTGATGACCTGCTTCACCTGAACCCTGAGATCCAGCCTGATGACCTGAACCCTGAGATCCAGCCTGATGACCTGAACCCTGAGATCCAGGCTGATGACCTGAACCCTGAGATCCAGCCTGATGACCTGAACCCTGAGATCCAGGCTGATGACCTGAACCCTGAGATCCAGGCTGATGACCTTCCTCACCTGAACCCTGAGATCCAGGCTGATGACCTGAACCCTGAGATCCAGGCTGATGACCTTCTTCACCTGAACCCTGAGATCCAGCCTGATGACCTGAACCCTGAGATCCAGCCTGATGACCTGCTTCACCTGAACCCTGAGATCCAGACTGATGACCTGAACCCTGAGATCCAGGCTGATGACCTGCTTCACCTGAACCCTGAGATCCAGACTGATGACCTGCTTCACCTGAACCCTGAGATCCAGCCTGATGACCTGAACCCTGAGATCCAGGCTGATGACCTGAACCCTGAGATCCAGGCTGATGACCTTCCTCACCTGAACCCTGAGATCCAGGCTGATGACCTGAACCCTGAGATCCAGGCTGATGACCTTCCTCACCTGAACCCTGAGATCCAGGCTGATGACCTGAACCCTGAGATCCAGCCTGATGACCTGAACCCTGAGATCCAGCCTGATGACCTGAACCCTGAGATCCAGGCTGATGACCTTCCTCACCTGAACCCTGAGATCCAGGCTGATGACCTTCCTCACCTGAACCCTGAGATCCAGGCTGATGACCTGAACCCTGAGATCCAGCCTGATGACCTGAACCCTGAGATCCAGGCTGATGACCTTCCTCACCTGAACCCTGAGATCCAGCCTGATGACCTGAACCCTGAGATCCAGCCTGATGACCTGAACCCTGAGATCCAGCCTGATGACCTGAACCCTGAGATCCAGGCTGATGACCTGAACCCTGAGATCCAGCCTGATGACCTGAACCCTGAGATCCAGCCTGATGACCTGAACCCTGAGATCCAGGCTGATGACCTTCCTCACCTGAACCCTGAGATCCAGCCTGATGACCTGAACCCTGAGATCCAGCCTAATGACCTGAACCCTGAGATCCAGCCTGATGACCTGAACCCTGAGATCCAGGCTGATGACCTGAACCCTGAGATCCAGCCTGATGACCTGAACCCTGAGATCCAGGCTGATGACCTTCCTCACCTGAACCCTGAGATCCAGGCTGATGACCTGAACCCTGAGATCCAGGCTGATGACCTTCCTCACCTGAACCCTGAGATCCAGGCTGATGACCTTCCTCACCTGAACCCTGAGATCCAGCCTGATGACCTGAACCCTGAGATCCAGCCTGATGACCTGAACCCTGAGATCCAGGCTGATGACCTTCCTCACCTGAACCCTGAGATCCAGGCTGATGACCTTCCTCACCTGAACCCTGAGATCCAGACTGATGACCTGAACCCTGAGATCCAGACTGATGACCTGAACCCTGAGATCCAGGCTGATGACCTGAACCCTGAGATCCAGCCTGATGACCTGCCTCACCTGAACCCTGAGATCCAGCCTGATGACCTGCTTCACCTGAACCCTGAGATCCAGCCTGATGACCTGCTTCACCTGAACCCTGAGATCCAGGCTGATGACCTGAACCCTGAGATCCAGCCTGATGACCTGAACCCTGAGATCCAGGCTGATGACCTGAACCCTGAGATCCAGGCTGATGACCTTCCTCACCTGAACCCTGAGATCCAGGCTGATGACCTGAACCCTGAGATCCAGGCTGATGACCTTCCTCACCTGAACCCTGAGATCCAGCCTGATGACCTGAACCCTGAGATCCAGCCTGATGACCTTCCTCACCTGAACCCTGAGATCCAGCCTGATGACCTGCTTCACCTGAACCCTGAGATCCAGACTGATGACCTGAACCCTGAGATCCAGGCTGATGACCTGAACCCTGAGATCCAGCCTGATGACCTGAACCCTGAGATCCAGGCTGATGACCTGAACCCTGAGATCCAGGCTGATGACCTTCCTCACCTGAACCCTGAGATCCAGGCTGATGACCTGAACCCTGAGATCCAGGCTGATGACCTTCCTCACCTGAACCCTGAGATCCAGCCTGATGACCTGAACCCTGAGATCCAGCCTGATGACCTTCCTCACCTGAACCCTGAGATCCAGCCTGATGACCTGCTTCACCTGAACCCTGAGATCCAGCCTGATGACCTGAACCCTGAGATCCAGCCTGATGACCTGAACCCTGAGATCCAGGCTGATGACCTGAACCCTGAGATCCAGCCTGATGACCTGAACCCTGAGATCCAGGCTGATGACCTGAACCCTGAGATCCAGGCTGATGACCTTCCTCACCTGAACCCTGAGATCCAGGCTGATGACCTGAACCCTGAGATCCAGGCTGATGACCTTCCTCACCTGAACCCTGAGATCCAGCCTGATGACCTGAACCCTGAGATCCAGGCTGATGACCTGAACCCTGAGATCCAGCCTGATGACCTGAACCCTGAGATCCAGCCTGATGACCTGAACCCTGAGATCCAGGCTGATGACCTGAACCCTGAGATCCAGGCTGATGACCTTCCTCACCTGAACCCTGAGATCCAGGCTGATGACCTGAACCCTGAGATCCAGGCTGATGACCTTCCTCACCTGAACCCTGAGATCCAGCCTGATGACCTGAACCCTGAGATCCAGGCTGATGACCTGAACCCTGAGATCCAGCCTGATGACCTGAACCCTGAGATCCAGCCTGATGACCTGAACCCTGAGATCCAGCCTGATGACCTGAACCCTGAGATCCAGGCTGATGACCTGAACCCTGAGATCCAGCCTGATGACCTGAACCCTGAGATCCAGCCTGATGACCTGAACCCTGAGATCCAGGCTGATGACCTGAACCCTGAGATCCAGCCTGATGACCTGAACCCTGAGATCCAGACTGATGACCTGAACCCTGAGATCCAGCCTGATGACCTGAACCCTGAGATCCAGCCTGATGACCTGAACCCTGAGATCCAGCCTGATGACCTGAACCCTGAGATCCAGCCTGATGACCTGAACCCTGAGATCCAGGCTGATGACCTTCCTCACCTGAACCCTGAGATCCAGGCTGATGACCTTCCTCACCTGAACCCTGAGATCCAGACTGATGACCTGAACCCTGAGATCCAGACTGATGACCTGAACCCTGAGATCCAGGCTGATGACCTGAACCCTGAGATCCAGCCTGATGACCTGCCTCACCTGAACCCTGAGATCCAGCCTGATGACCTGCTTCACCTGAACCCTGAGATCCAGCCTGATGACCTGCTTCACCTGAACCCTGAGATCCAGGCTGATGACCTGCTTCACCTGAACCCTGAGATCCAGACTGATGACCTGAACCCTGAGATCCAGGCTGATGACCTGAACCCTGAGATCCAGCCTGATGACCTGAACCCTGAGATCCAGGCTGATGACCTTCCTCACCTGAACCCTGAGATCCAGGCTGATGACCTTCCTCACCTGAACCCTGAGATCCAGCCTGATGACCTGAACCCTGAGATCCAGCCTGATGACCTGAACCCTGAGATCCAGGCTGATGACCTTCCTCACCTGAACCCTGAGATCCAGGCTGATGACCTTCCTCACCTGAACCCTGAGATCCAGCCTGATGACCTGAACCCTGAGATCCAGCCTGATGACCTGCTTCACCTGAACCCTGAGATCCAGGCTGATGACCTTCCTCACCTGAACCCTGAGATCCAGCCTGATGACCTGCTTCACCTGAACCCTGAGATCCAGCCTGATGACCTGAACCCTGAGATCCAGCCTGATGACCTGCTTCACCTGAACCCTGAGATCCAGGCTGATGACCTTCCTCACCTGAACCCTGAGATCCAGGCTGATGACCTTCCTCACCTGAACCCTGAGATTCAGACTGATGACCTGAACCCTGAGATCCAGACTGATGACCTTCCTCACCTGAACCCTGAGATCCAGCCTGATGACCTGAACCCTGAGATCCAGCCTGATGACCTTCCTCACCTGAACCCTGAGATCCAGGCTGATGACCTGAACCCTGAGATCCAGGCTGATGACCTTCCTCACCTGAACCCTGAGATCCAGCCTGATGACCTGAACCCTGAGATCCAGCCTGATGACCTGCTTCACCTGAACCCTGAGATCCAGGCTGATGACCTTCCTCACCTGAACCCTGAGATCCAGCCTGATGACCTGCTTCACCTGAACCCTGAGATCCAGCCTGATGACCTGAACCCTGAGATCCAGCCTGATGACCTGAACCCTGAGATCCAGGCTGATGACCTGAACCCTGAGATCCAGCCTGATGACCTGAACCCTGAGATCCAGGCTGATGACCTGAACCCTGAGATCCAGGCTGATGACCTTCCTCACCTGAACCCTGAGATCCAGGCTGATGACCTGAACCCTGAGATCCAGGCTGATGACCTTCTTCACCTGAACCCTGAGATCCAGCCTGATGACCTGAACCCTGAGATCCAGCCTGATGACCTGCTTCACCTGAACCCTGAGATCCAGACTGATGACCTGAACCCTGAGATCCAGGCTGATGACCTGCTTCACCTGAACCCTGAGATCCAGACTGATGACCTGCTTCACCTGAACCCTGAGATCCAGCCTGATGACCTGAACCCTGAGATCCAGGCTGATGACCTGAACCCTGAGATCCAGGCTGATGACCTTCCTCACCTGAACCCTGAGATCCAGGCTGATGACCTGAACCCTGAGATCCAGGCTGATGACCTTCCTCACCTGAACCCTGAGATCCAGGCTGATGACCTGAACCCTGAGATCCAGCCTGATGACCTGAACCCTGAGATCCAGCCTGATGACCTGAACCCTGAGATCCAGGCTGATGACCTTCCTCACCTGAACCCTGAGATCCAGCCTGATGACCTTCCTCACCTGAACCCTGAGATCCAGGCTGATGACCTGAACCCTGAGATCCAGCCTGATGACCTGAACCCTGAGATCCAGGCTGATGACCTTCCTCACCTGAACCCTGAGATCCAGCCTGATGACCTGAACCCTGAGATCCAGCCTGATGACCTGAACCCTGAGATCCAGCCTGATGACCTGAACCCTGAGATCCAGGCTGATGACCTGAACCCTGAGATCCAGCCTGATGACCTGAACCCTGAGATCCAGCCTGATGACCTGAACCCTGAGATCCAGGCTGATGACCTTCCTCACCTGAACCCTGAGATCCAGCCTGATGACCTGAACCCTGAGATCCAGCCTGATGACCTGAACCCTGAGATCCAGCCTGATGACCTGAACCCTGAGATCCAGGCTGATGACCTGAACCCTGAGATCCAGCCTGATGACCTGAACCCTGAGATCCAGGCTGATGACCTTCCTCACCTGAACCCTGAGATCCAGGCTGATGACCTGAACCCTGAGATCCAGGCTGATGACCTTCCTCACCTGAACCCTGAGATCCAGGCTGATGACCTTCCTCACCTGAACCCTGAGATCCAGCCTGATGACCTGAACCCTGAGATCCAGCCTGATGACCTGAACCCTGAGATCCAGGCTGATGACCTTCCTCACCTGAACCCTGAGATCCAGGCTGATGACCTTCCTCACCTGAACCCTGAGATCCAGACTGATGACCTGAACCCTGAGATCCAGACTGATGACCTGAACCCTGAGATCCAGGCTGATGACCTGAACCCTGAGATCCAGCCTGATGACCTGCCTCACCTGAACCCTGAGATCCAGCCTGATGACCTGCTTCACCTGAACCCTGAGATCCAGCCTGATGACCTGCTTCACCTGAACCCTGAGATCCAGGCTGATGACCTGAACCCTGAGATCCAGGCTGATGACCTTCCTCACCTGAACCCTGAGATCCAGGCTGATGACCTGAACCCTGAGATCCAGGCTGATGACCTTCCTCACCTGAACCCTGAGATCCAGGCTGATGACCTTCCTCACCTGAACCCTGAGATCCAGCCTGATGACCTGAACCCTGAGATCCAGCCTGATGACCTGAACCCTGAGATCCAGGCTGATGACCTTCCTCACCTGAACCCTGAGATCCAGGCTGATGACCTGAACCCTGAGATCCAGGCTGATGACCTTCCTCACCTGAACCCTGAGATCCAGGCTGATGACCTGAACCCTGAGATCCAGGCTGATGACCTGAACCCTGAGATCCAGGCTGATGACCTTCCTCACCTGAACCCTGAGATCCAGGCTGATGACCTGAACCCTGAGATCCAGGCTGATGACCTTCCTCACCTGAACCCTGAGATCCAGGCTGATGACCTGAACCCTGAGATCCAGGCTGATGACCTTCCTCACCTGAACCCTGAGATCCAGCCTGATGACCTGCTTCACCTGAACCCTGAGATCCAGACTGATGACCTGAACCCTGAGATCCAGGCTGATGACCTGAACCCTGAGATCCAGCCTGATGACCTGAACCCTGAGATCCAGGCTGATGACCTGAACCCTGAGATCCAGGCTGATGACCTTCCTCACCTGAACCCTGAGATCCAGGCTGATGACCTGAACCCTGAGATCCAGGCTGATGACCTTCCTCACCTGAACCCTGAGATCCAGCCTGATGACCTGAACCCTGAGATCCAGCCTGATGACCTTCCTCACCTGAACCCTGAGATCCAGCCTGATGACCTGCTTCACCTGAACCCTGAGATCCAGCCTGATGACCTGAACCCTGAGATCCAGCCTGATGACCTGAACCCTGAGATCCAGGCTGATGACCTGAACCCTGAGATCCAGCCTGATGACCTGAACCCTGAGATCCAGGCTGATGACCTGAACCCTGAGATCCAGGCTGATGACCTTCCTCACCTGAACCCTGAGATCCAGGCTGATGACCTGAACCCTGAGATCCAGGCTGATGACCTTCCTCACCTGAACCCTGAGATCCAGCCTGATGACCTGAACCCTGAGATCCAGGCTGATGACCTGAACCCTGAGATCCAGCCTGATGACCTGAACCCTGAGATCCAGCCTGATGACCTGAACCCTGAGATCCAGGCTGATGACCTGAACCCTGAGATCCAGGCTGATGACCTTCCTCACCTGAACCCTGAGATCCAGGCTGATGACCTGAACCCTGAGATCCAGGCTGATGACCTTCCTCACCTGAACCCTGAGATCCAGCCTGATGACCTGAACCCTGAGATCCAGGCTGATGACCTGAACCCTGAGATCCAGCCTGATGACCTGAACCCTGAGATCCAGCCTGATGACCTGAACCCTGAGATCCAGCCTGATGACCTGAACCCTGAGATCCAGGCTGATGACCTGAACCCTGAGATCCAGCCTGATGACCTGAACCCTGAGATCCAGCCTGATGACCTGAACCCTGAGATCCAGGCTGATGACCTGAACCCTGAGATCCAGCCTGATGACCTGAACCCTGAGATCCAGACTGATGACCTGAACCCTGAGATCCAGCCTGATGACCTGAACCCTGAGATCCAGCCTGATGACCTGAACCCTGAGATCCAGCCTGATGACCTGAACCCTGAGATCCAGCCTGATGACCTGAACCCTGAGATCCAGGCTGATGACCTTCCTCACCTGAACCCTGAGATCCAGGCTGATGACCTTCCTCACCTGAACCCTGAGATCCAGACTGATGACCTGAACCCTGAGATCCAGACTGATGACCTGAACCCTGAGATCCAGGCTGATGACCTGAACCCTGAGATCCAGCCTGATGACCTGCCTCACCTGAACCCTGAGATCCAGCCTGATGACCTGCTTCACCTGAACCCTGAGATCCAGCCTGATGACCTGCTTCACCTGAACCCTGAGATCCAGGCTGATGACCTGCTTCACCTGAACCCTGAGATCCAGACTGATGACCTGAACCCTGAGATCCAGGCTGATGACCTGAACCCTGAGATCCAGCCTGATGACCTGAACCCTGAGATCCAGGCTGATGACCTTCCTCACCTGAACCCTGAGATCCAGGCTGATGACCTGAACCCTGAGATCCAGGCTGATGACCTTCCTCACCTGAACCCTGAGATCCAGCCTGATGACCTGAACCCTGAGATCCAGGCTGATGACCTGAACCCTGAGATCCAGCCTGATGACCTGAACCCTGAGATCCAGCCTGATGACCTGAACCCTGAGATCCAGGCTGATGACCTGAACCCTGAGATCCAGCCTGATGACCTGAACCCTGAGATCCAGGCTGATGACCTTCCTCACCTGAACCCTGAGATCCAGGCTGATGACCTGAACCCTGAGATCCAGGCTGATGACCTGCCTCACCTGAACCCTGAGATCCAGCCTGATGACCTGAACCCTGAGATCCAGCCTGATGACCTGAACCCTGAGATCCAGACTGATGACCTGAACCCTGAGATCCAGGCTGATGACCTGCCTCACCTGAACCCTGAGATCCAGGCTGATGACCTGCTTCACCTGAACCCTGAGATCCAGGCTGATGACCTGAACCCTGAGATCCAGGCTGATGACCTGAACCCTGAGATCCAGCCTGATGACCTGCTTCACCTGAACCCTGAGATCCAGGCTGATGACCTGAACCCTGAGATCCAGGCTGATGACCTGAACCCTGAGATCCAGCCTGATGACCTTCCTCACCTGAACCCTGAGATCCAGCCTGATGACCTGAACCCTGAGATCCAGACTGATGACCTGAACCCTGAGATCCAGCCTGATGACCTGAACACTGAGATCCAGCCTGATGACCTGAACCCTGAGATCCAGCCTGATGACCTGAACCCTGAGATCCAGCCTGATGACCTGAACCCTGAGATCCAGCCTGATGACCTGAACCCTGAGATCCAGGCTGATGACCTGAACCCTGAGATCCAGCCTGATGACCTGAACCCTGAGATCCAGGCTGATGACCTTCCTCACCTGAACCCTGAGATCCAGGCTGATGACCTGAACCCTGAGATCCAGGCTGATGACCTGCCTCACCTGAACCCTGAGATCCAGCCTGATGACCTGAACCCTGAGATCCAGGCTGATGACCTGCTCACCTGAACCCTGAGATCCAGGCTGATGACCTGCTTCACCTGAACCCTGAGATCCAGCCTGATGACCTGCCTCACCTGAACCCTGAGATCCAGCCTGATGACCTGAACCCTGAGATCCAGGCTGATGACCTTCCTCACCTGAACCCTGAGATCCAGGCTGATGACCTGAACCCTGAGATCCAGGCTGATGACCTGCCTCACCTGAACCCTGAGATCCACACTGATGACCTGAACCCTGAGATTCAGGCTGATGACCTGCCTCACCTGAACCCTGAGATCCAGGCTGATGACCTGCTTCACCTGAACCCTGAGATCCAGCCTGATGACCTGCCTCACCTGAACCCTGAGATCCAGCCTGATGACCTGCCTCACCTGAACCCTGAGATCCAGCCTGATGACCTGAACCCTGAGATCCAGGCTGATGACCTGAACCCTGAGATCCAGGCTGATGACCTTCCTCACCTGAACCCTGAGATCCAGGCTGATGACCTGAACCCTGAGATCCAGCCTGATGACCTGAACCCTGAGATCCAGCCTGATGACCTGAACCCTGAGATCCAGGCTGATGACCTGAACCCTGAGATCCAGCCTGATGACCTGAACCCTGAGATCCAGGCTGATGACCTTCCTCACCTGAACCCTGAGATCCAGGCTGATGACCTGAACCCTGAGATCCAGCCTGATGACCTTCCTCACCTGAACCCTGAGATCCAGCCTGATGACCTGAACCCTGAGATCCAGGCTGATGACCTGAACCCTGAGATCCAGCCTGATGACCTGAACCCTGAGATCCAGGCTGATGACCTTCCTCACCTGAACCCTGAGATCCAGGCTGATGACCTGAACCCTGAGATCCAGCCTGATGACCTGAACCCTGAGAGGTGTGAAGAGTCTCAGGGGTTGAACCGACCTGCAGGTGGTTCCAGGCAACGAAATGTAGAAACATCACATATTTAATGACACACGGATAATATAATAATGAGCAAAGTGTGTTTCAGCAGAAGTTTTTACAGGGAAACGTCTGCTGCAGTTGGTCGGAGTTCTTTCTCTTAGTTTAGGTTTAAACATTAAAACATTAGGTTTGCAGAGTCTCTGAGGGGATCGTGGGAGTTTCCCCGTCCAGTCCACATGTGTTCTGTTCAGCTTGTCCGGTCCCTGTAGAACCAAAGAGCTGTGTCCACATTCAAAGTGGTTCTGGTTTACGGAGCGTGCTGGACTCCACCAGGGCTCTCATGGACAGGATCTGGAGGAGGGCGTCTGGTTCTGGAACCTCAGGGTTCAGCTCTGCTTTATGCAGACGATGTGGTTCTGCCAGAGGTTTCTTCCTGGTTCTGGTTCTGCCAGAGGTTTCTTCCTGGTTCTGGTTCTGCCAGAGGTTTCTTCCTGATTCTGCCAGAGGTTTCTTCCTGGTTCTGGTTCTGCCAGAGGTTTCTTCCTGGTTCTGGTTCTGCCAGAGGTTTCTTCCTGATTCTGCCAGAGGTTTCTTCCTGGTTCTGGTTCTTCCAGAGGTTTCTTCCTGGTTCTGGTTCTTCCAGAGGTTTCTTCCTGGTTCTGGTTCTGCCAGAGGTTTCTTCCTGGTTCTGGTTCTGCCAGAGGTTTCTTCCTGTTAAAGGGAGTCGTTCCTTTCCACAGTCCCTCAGGCTCAGAACGGGAGATTGGACTGAAGACAAGTTTCGGTCCAATCTGTTGGTTTCCTTAGCTCGGATATTATTTTTGAATTGGCTCTATAAGAATTAATTGGATTATGATTACAATGAATTGAATTCCAATTGGCTTGAATTGGACTTTATTACTTAAGTGCCTTGAGATGACGATTGTTGTAATCTGGCGCTTTATAAATAAAACTGAATTGAATTTAATTGAATTGAATTGAATTGGTTCTGAACCAGGAAAAGGTGGCGTCCTCCCTCCGGGTCGGGGGGTACAGCGGTGTTCCATCCCACATGTGATATGTGTCCGAACCCAGCATCAAAGGAAATAAAGTTCTGATTTTACAGGTTAAACTGGGTCCACTCGGGCACAAAGTCCGGGCTTCTGACTGTGATGGAAAGTATGAGAAAGCACTGAATTGGTTTTAATGTTCTTCTGGTCTGGACGGTTGGAGACATACTTTGAAGCATCAGTGTTTTGATTTATTCAGACCACATGTTGTGAGTGACTGGGCCCAAAATGCAGGGCAGAGGTATTTATACCGAATATTTCAACACTTAAGGTGATTCAGGCTGATTTACACATAAAACAAATGTACTAAAACTAGATTTACTGTCTCAAAAAGAAGTGAAAAAGAGACACAGTTGCAGCACAGTGAAAGTTATTCATCAAAGTTATCAAATCAGTTATTAAATGCAGTGAACGGGAAAGTCTTCAGGTTTGATTTAAAAGAAGAAGAGTTGGTTCAGACCTGCAGTTTTCTGGAGTTTGTTCCTCATATATGATCCATAAAACTGAGATTAAACCAGTTAAAGCTTTAAAGACCAGCAGAATATCTGAGATTAAACCAGTTAAAGCTTTAAAGACCAGCAGAATATCTGAGATTAAACCAGTTAAAGCTTCAGAAACCAGCAGAATATCTGAGATTAAACCAGTTAAAGCTTTAAAGACCAGCAGAATATCTGAGATTAAACCAGTTAAAGCTTCAGCAACCATCAGAATATCTGAGATGAAACCAGTTAAAGCTTTAAAGACCAGCAGAATATCTGAGATTAAACCAGTTAAAGCTTTAAAGACCAGCAGAATATCTGAGATTAAACCAGTTAAAGCTTTAAAGACCAGCAGAATATCTGAGATTAAACCAGTTAAAGCTTCAGAAACCAGCAGAATATCTGGGATTAAACCAGTTAAAGCTTCAGAAACCAGCAGAATATCTGAGATTAAACCAGTTAAAGCTTCAGAAACCAGCAGAATATCTGAGATTAAACCAGTTAAAGCTTCAGAAACCAGCAGAATATCTGAGATTAAACCAGTTAAAGCTTTAAAGACCAACAGAATATCTGAGATTAAACCAGTTAAAGCTTTAAAGACCAGCAGAATATGAGATTAAATCAGTTAAAGCTTCAGAAACCAACAGAATATCTGAGATGGAACCAGTTAAAGCTTCAGAAACCATCAGAATATCTGAGATTAAACCAGTTAAAGCTTCAGAAACCAGCAGAATATCTGAGATTAAACCAGTTAAAGCTTTAAAGACCAGCAGAATATCTGAGATTAAACCAGTTAAAGCTTTAAAGACCAGCAGAATATCTGAGATTAAACCAGTTAAAGCTTCAGAAACCAGCAGCAGGGTTTAAACCAACAGGAAGCAGAGACCTCAGGATGGATATGATCCACTTCTGAATCAGCTGATCATCTTTTAGACACTCCAGGAAATAGTCTGTTCCAGGTCTGCTGGAGATAAATCCCTGGAGCAGCTTCTCTGAACCGCTCCTTTAATCCTGGAAACGTTCTCCAGGTGACAGTCGACTGACTTCAGAACTGAGCTGATCTGGCTGCTGGAGTCCAGCTCTGAGTCTCTAATAAAACCCAGATTTCTGTCCCGGTTTGTGCAGATTTTTAACTCTTCTTCTTTATAAACAAAGACAATAACTGCTGTTTTGTGGGAGCATGTAAATGTGGATGAAAAGAGGCCCCAGTGTTGAACCCTGAGGAACTCCTCATGCCATTTTTCTTCAATCAGATGTGTGATTAACTATAGGCACAAAGCAGTCTCTGTTTTTAAGTTGGATTTAAACCAGTTACGAGTTGTGACCCACTCAGTTTTCCAGTTTTTGGAGCAATATGTTGTGGTTTTAAGGTTTGCTCTTCATTCTTTATCCCATGTTGGTGTCCGGCAAGAAACTTAACGTCAAGTTGAGCTTTTTTTAGTCCACAGTTGCAGTAACTCATGTAAATGAATGAGGACCAGAGAGTGTGAGCAGCCTGTAAAGCTGATTTATTTCACTGTGGGCCTTCTTCTGTGGTTTCAGCATCCTGATGTCTCCACATTCGTACTTCCTGGACTGAACGACACGATCAAACTTTGTCCGAACACTTACGCACCTGATGATGTTTCCCATCCAGACCAAGGAAAGGTGTTTGGGAGGAGGCTGTTTCCCTTCTTTTTACGTCTCTCCCTGCTGATTATGAAAGAAAATGCTGGTTTACGGTATTTCGGCCTCAGTTTTAGATGCATTTTTTGACGTTTGGAGCGAAGCCAGGCCGCCGTGTGGGATGAAGCTTTACAGTTTTCCATAGATTCTGTGGATGATGTGACTAAGTATGGCTGAACAGACAATATTTCACTTCTACAGCCAACACTTTCTGTGACGTCATCAGCTAAATGCACTCTGCTGAAGCGTTTATTACAGAATATAGAAATGTTTTTGCCTGATTTCTTCCACTTAGGTGCCAAACAACAGTTTGGTGGACTGTTGTTGTTAAAAGCCTTTAAATGGGAGTGATTTTAAATCTGTTTAATAGACATGTCCTGGCAAATCAACTCACAATTCTTTAAATTTGAGAACTTAAGGGCCGAGCCGCCCTCCGGATTACCTCCTTGGATCTAACGGCGGTATCAGTGTCTTGTGAAGTGAAAACATCGCTGGCAAAGGTTACAGCCTGAGATCAACATCTGGAAATCATCTGGATTTCACAAGAAGGCAGCAGCATCGGGTCGATAGAGCATCGATTAAGCTGCAGCATCTGAACACTCACCTGGTGAGACGTGATGGGGAATCCCTGGATGCTGAGGCAGGGAGTTACACCACATCTCAGAGGGGTCAAAGGTCATCTGCTGTCTGATTTATCGATCAAGAACTATTAAACCTGTATTTTCCTGTGGTAAACACACCCCTGATTGAAATACGTTAAACAGCATGTTAAAGGGGAACTCCGGTGTTTTTAAACCTTATTTCTGGCATGAAATACCTTCATCTACTCACCGAGAACAGTTTGGTGAAAGTCGGCGTCCTTCAGAAGATATTTAGATAACTGGAGATCCATATAACGGAGTGAACGGGGCTTAGAGGATGCAGCCTCTAAATAAGGCATTATCTGTCTTTATTTCACCAATACTTTAAGAAGAATGAATGAATGAATGTGTGCTATAGCTCTGTTAGCTCATAGCTCTGTTAGCTCATAGCTGCTGTTATGTGGCTACTTGCAGCTATAGGAGAGCTAACAGAGGGATTTCTACACACTCGATGATGTCATCGCCGCCCGCCGCTGCAGCACAGTTTATTCACTCCGGTAAGAACGTCCATCTTACTCAAAGTCATCGTTCACGTTGTCAAAATCTGATAAATATCCTGCCATGTTCCACAAAACTATCAGCAGCAAACTCTGTGTGAAGTTAGCCGACTGTCACAGAGCACGGAGTGAATAAGCTGTGCTGCAGGGGGGCGTGTGGATGAAGTGGTCCCAGTAGAGTGCCTGTGTAGAAATCCCTCCGTTAGCTCTCCTATAGCTGCAAGTAGCCACATAACAGCAGCTATGAGCTAACAGAGCTATAGCACACGTTCGTTCATTCATTCTTCTTAAAGTATTGGTGAAATAAAGACAGATAATGCCTTATTTAGAGGCTGCATCCTCTAAGCCCCGTTCACTCCGTTATATGGATCTCCAGTTATCTAAATATCTTCTGAAGGACGCCGACTTTCACCAAACTGTTCTCAGTGAGTAGATGAACGTATTTCATGCCAGAAATAAGGTTTAAAAACACCGGAGTTCCCCTTTAAGATGTCGCCATGTAAACTAACGTATGGTCCCTGATTCATATCATAGCTCATGGATCTGTGGAGAGAAATGCACAACTCTCCACTTTTATTCAGTAAAACTCACTGAAACACAGAGAACTGATCATTTTACTGTTTGTTGTCTTGACCACAATCAAGTTTTCCAACCTAAAGGACCCATTAAACACCTTCGGACTTGATAAGGTGCTTTTAGGCCCGGATTCAACCCAACAACCTCACAAACATCCTGCCTCCATGTAGGCAGACATGAGCAGTGATGCTCCTCTCTTATCCTACAGGACCTGGAATAATCGGACCATCAGCTAAAGGAAGGCTGATCCTAACAACCCCCTGAGAAAGAGGCTTATTGTTGAAGCAGTGCATCTGTCAGGATGCATCGGTGTCACTCCGGCTGACGGACCTGACAGCTGAGCTGTTACACTCGTTAAATCACATTGCTGCGGTCTGGCTACAACGCGGCTCTGAAACTCCCTCATCTATCATCCCGTGGAGACCATAATAAGAAATGGAAACCCATTAACATGACTGAATTCCCCTCCGCAGCAGCGCAGCTGTGATAGATGCATGAGGAGCCACACTGGCTGCAGCCAAGATGTCAGACCTGGACGAGTGGGGACACATTTCAGGGCTGCAGTGATCAGAGCAGCTCCTTTTCTCATGTTTCTGCTCATCTAAATCCACACGTCTCCACCTCTGTTTGGATGCAAACTGGCCCGGACAAAGCCTCCAGTCGGGCTGCAGTTCTGCTTCTCGGATCCTGGTGATTCTCTGTGATTTTAGGTGATCTGCTGGTTGGTGAGCTGCAGCCACTCAGACAGAGCAGCACCTGAAGGTGTTCAGTCTGCTCACTTCATGCTTTATAAACAGCATTTCACCACAGGAGGAGTGGAGCAACGCTGCCTTTGAGTTTATCCTGGAAAATCTTACTAACTTTCAGCACTCGGCTGTTTGTGGAGCCTGAGAATGTGTCTGGATGAAGCCGTCGAAGATTCAAACTTATTTATTCAGTTTGTCTTTGGAAGAACCTCCATCTGCATTAAAACTCCGCCCACGGGCTCCGGCGCCGTCTGATCGACACATAACGCTCGTATCATTCAGCTGTTTTACATACAAATCACCAAAGTTACTTCCAGATGCTCCGGGATTTAAATCAGGGGATCGGTGGGTTACACTCTGTTGACTTGAGTGAGCATCAGATGCTACAGTTGAGCCTTTTTTCGTAGCTGTAATGAAGATTAAAGAAGTTAAATAAGTCCATTTTCTTCTGTTTTGTGTCAGAACAGCAGACAAACTGCCGTCAGAACATTTTGTCCATTGGGTCCCGCTGCTACATAACTGAGATTTTAAGGTCCAACCTTCCTCTTCTGAGGTACATTAGTTGCACGTTATTTGGCAGCAGCGGATAAAATCACCTCAGAGCGATCATTTTGTTGAAGTACTGAAATTTCAACACATTTTTGGCTCGGTCTTCTTCAAAAATGGATCATCTGCACTGAAGTCCCACAGTTAGCATCGACTTCACACGCAGAATGTGGATTTTGAGCTCCGGCTTGTTGTTATCTCTCAGTTTGTGTCTCTGGTTTGACTGGAGGGGCTCTGCTGGTATCCGTCCTGATCTCAGAGCCTTTTGCAGCTCAGTTTTTGGAGCCCGACATAATTGATCTTGAAGCAGCCAACATGTGAAGTGGCTGTGTGTTAAGTTATTGGGCGTCTGGGATGTGTTTGTGTCCAGCTTGACAATCGGTATCCTGTTGCTGCTCCCAACATCGTCTAAATCCCTCCGGTTTGAAAGAAACTGAAATATTTCCACAAACTTCTGACCTCAGGACGTGACGAAGCTCAGTCTTCTGCTGCCTTCATGAGACTGGAGGTGAATTTGAAGAGATCCTCTCCTCTCCAGGCCTCTCCAGGCCTTTCCAGGCCTCTCCAGGCTCTCCTTCTGCCTCTGCCCTTCCTTGAGTTTCAGCTGCTCCTCTCTGCATTTCCTTTCGCCGCTCATGAAGCCATCGGTGGGATTTATCTCTGGAATATACGACCTGTACCAACAGATGCTGAAAGTTTCCTTTTAACTGGACTGGACTCCAGGATCAGAACCTGTTTCATTTCAGAGTAAAAGATGCTAAACAGCTTGTTGTTCTAACAGAACCTAACAAAACAAGCTGTTTAGCATCTCCCATTGGCCCGCCGCCTCAGGCCCGCCGCCACAGGCCCGCCGCCATTGGCCCGCCGCCATTGGTCCGCCGCCATTGGCCCGCCGCCACAGGCCCGCCGCCACAGGCCCGCAGCCTCAGGCCCGCAGCCTCAGGCCCGCCGTCACAGGCCCGCCGCCACAGGCCCGCCGTCACAGGCCCGCCGTCACAGGCCCGCCGTCACAGGCCCGCCGCCTCAGGCCCGCCGTCACAGGCCCGCCGTCACAGGCCCGCCGCCACAGGCCCTGCGCCTCAGGCCCGCCGTCACAGGCCCGCCGCCACAGGCCCGCCGCCTCAGGCCCACCGCCACAGGCCTGCAGCCTCAGGCCCGCAGCCTCAGGCCCGCAGCCTCAGGCCCGCAGCCTCAGGCCCACCGCCTCAGGCCCGCCGCCTCAGGCCCGCCGCCACAGGCCCGCCGCCACAGGCCCGCCGCCTCAGGCCCGCCGTCACAGGCCCGCCGCCTCAGGCCCGCCGCCACAGGCCCGCCGCCTCAGGCCCGCCGCCACAGGCCCGCCGCCACAGGCCCGCCGCCACAGGCCCGCCGCCTCAGGCCCGCCGCCACAGGCCCGTCGTCACAGGCCCGCCGCCACAGGCCCGCCGCCTCAGGCCCGCCGCCTCAGGCCCGCCGCCTCAGGCCCGCCGCCACAGGCCCGCCGCCACAGGCCCGCCGCCTCAGGCCCGCCGCCTCAGGCCCGCCGTCACAGGCCCGCCGCCTCAGGCCCGCCGCCTCAGGCCCGCCGTCACAGGCCCGCCGCCTCAGGCCCGCAGCCTCAGGCCCGCAGCCTCAGGCCCGCCGTCACAGGCCCGCCGCCTCAGGCCCGCCGCCTCAGGCCCGCCGCCTCAGGCCCGCCGCCTCAGGCCCGCAGCCTCAGGCCCGCCGCCACAGGCCCGCCGCCTCAGGCCCGCCGCCTCAGGCCCGCCGCCTCAGGCCCGCCGCCACAGGCCCGCCGCCTCAGGCCCGCCGCCTCAGGCCCGCCTCACTGTGACACATCGGGTTCACACACCTTTGACTTTAGCTCTTCTCTAATCAAGCTGCATTGTGTGATGTTGCAGATTTAGACTTTAATGTTTTAAGCAGCAGGAACTTTAAGCATCTGCTTCGACGGGCCGAGCTTTACATTCTTTCATCGGTCCTTAATCGACTGTTTTTACATAAAAACAGAGACAGCCGTGCCCCGGCACACATAATAAGCAGATTAAACAGTTTAATAGGTGGTTTGTGCGTTGCCTCCATCACTATGACTCCCGTATTTATGTAAACTTTCCCCCTTTCATGGCACCTCAGAACCAGCAGAATAAAGACCGTTTATGTTGGACATGCATGCCTGGCGACGCCTGCTGTTCCAGCACATTGACCATATGGATGTGTACGCAGGTTGGAAAAGGGGCCAAAGAACATAATGTCTATAATAAACCTCATGGCTCCTCTGGGTCTGAAATGATGTAAATCAGATCTTTCATTTCTTTACTTCTCCTTGGCTTTTCTCCTCTGAGTCTCTCTCAAATTCTTCCCTCTTCTATCATCACACATAGTTCCCTCTCATCTCCTTCTCTTGTCTGCAGAAAAATGCGAGCTGCTGAGGAAAAGCAGGCCATCAGCGGCGAGCCGAACCCGATCAATTCTCTGTGTTCAGAACAGCAGGCGCAGCTGCTTTCTCACATCCTATAAAAGGAGGATGAAGGAAGGGAGGCGGAGGAGGGATGAGGAAACCTGTATGTGCCGTAAAGTGTGGTCGGAAGGAAGTGGAGAGGGAGAGGAGGGGAGGCTGCACACAGAGGGGAAAACAAGGGAAAACAAGTTCATTCCTGGGCTTAAATTAAACTAAATGTATGGAAGGCTGGAGGGAAAGAGAGGAGGGGAAAATGAGCTTTTCTGCTGGTTCTGTTGGTAAAAGTCGAGCTTTTTCCAACACGGTGATTATCAGGTGCTGTTTATTAAGGCTGTTTTCTTTCTAAATCCTTTTCTACATGTTGGAGCTACATCAGAGACAGAGTTCAAAGGGAAAAACGTGAAAATAATCGTGATTTGGTCCAAAAGCAGCATCCATGACATCAGAGGCATCTGGGACGACTCCTAAAGGACCCGTTAATGAAAGTGTCAGGGCCCGTGAACTCTTCATCCATCCATCCATCCATCATCTGCTGCTTATCCGAGGGTCGGGGGGGCAGCAGCTATAACAGAGAAACCCAGGCCTCCCTGTCCCCGGCCACTTCCTCCAGCTCTTCCTCCAGCTCTTCCTCCAACTCTTCCTCCAGCTCTTCCTCCAACTCTTCCTCCAGCTCTTCCTCCAGCTCTTCCTCCAACTCTTCCTCCAGCTCCTCTGGGGGGACCCCGAGGCGTTCCCAGGCCATAGTCTCTCCAGAGTGTCCTGGGTCTTCCCCGGGTCTCCTCCCAGTGGGACGGGCCCAGAACACCTCCCCAGGGAGGCCTCCAGGGGGCATCCTAACCAGATGCACCTCATCTGACTCCTCTCAGTGTGGAGGAGCAGCGGTTCTACTCCGAGCCCCTCCCGGATGACTGAGCTTCTCACCCTATCTCTAAGGGAGGCCCAGACACCCTGCGGAGGAAACCCATTTCGGCCGCTTGTATCTGCGATCTTGTTCTTTTGGTCTCTACCCACAGCTCGTGACCACAGGAGAGGATGGGAACGTAGATTAACCAGTAAATAGAGAGCTTCGCCTTCTGGCTCAGCTCCTTCTTCACAACGACGGGTCGGTGCAGAGCAGCACTGCAGACGCTGCACCGATCCGCCGTCAACCTCACGCTCCATTGGACACTGGATCTGACCCAGGGACTGACACTGGAGACGTCTCTAAGGCTGAGATGTGCACAGCCAGGATGTTCCAGCTCCCAGCAGAGCAGCATCTCACAGCGTTATCTGCATAAAGCTCTCTTCAGAACGGTTTTAATCAAACCTTCTGTCAGAAGAACAAAGCTGAAGAGCTGCCCGATGTAGCTCAAACACACCCGTTGCATGGTGGATTCTCCCAGGCTGAAACCAACAGTGAACATCTCCACAGCCACATGGTATAAGTAATAAGTTTGACATCTTGACATTTCTGTTTGCTTTCCTGCACCCCCGACCGCCCTCGTCTTCTTTGGAGGCCTCACCAGCATCAGCTTCCAGAGCTGCTGCATCTAAAATACAGATTTCAAAAGATCCCAAAGACACTTTTCATTCTTAAAACAGCTTTCTGATCACGTGTTTCACTGATTATTTGGGCTCTTCCAAAGGAAGCTTCCTGAAAATGTTTGTTCAAAGGTTGGAGCCAAGACGAGGAGAGTCCTGGAGGATGGGGAATGGATGCTTCTGACCCAGAATGGGTCGTGAATCTGACGTTAGTCTGCAGGAATCTGCCCGACTCATCAGTCCGGCTGATGAAAACTTGGCTTCCTGCAGAGAATCTGATTCTCTTCAGTTCATCGGTGTCATAATCAGACGTGAAACAGGTCAAAGTTAGATAAATACAGTCATTACAGAATGAAGGCAGTAAAACTGGGACCGTTTCTTCCTGCATACTTTCCATCGCCTCGGTTCCACATCATGTTACGGTTAACTTCCTTCAGAACAACAGTCCAGGGCTGTTGGACCCTTGTGCACGACGTGCACGTTCTGGGACATAAAGTCGGAGCAATGCACAGGACTGAGTCTCTTTCACCGTTTACTTTATGATACAAGTAACTCCTGCTGTTCGGTCAGCTGTTCGGTCAGCTGTTCAGTCAGCTGTTCAGTCTGCTGTTCAGTCAGCTGTTCAGTCTTGTTCAGTCAGCTGTTCGGTCTGCTGTTCGGTCTGCTGTTCGGTCAGCTGTTCAGACTAGTTCACACATTTTTAAACATAAAACCACAGTTTTAAACCTAAAAACTAAAGTTTTAAACATAAAACCACAGTTTTAAACGTAAAAACTAAAGTTTTAAAGATAAAACCACAGTTTTAAACGTAAAAACCACAGTTTTAAACGTAAAAACTAAAGTTTTAAACATAAAACCACATTTTTAAACATAAAACCACAGTTTTAAACCTAAAAACTAAAGTTTTAAACATAAAACCAAAGTTTTAATCATAAAACCACAGTTTTAAACATAAAACTAAAGTTTTAAACATAAAACCACAGTTTTATGCATCTGGCTGCAGGTGTGTTCTGGTCATCACTATAAGAGCCTGAGTCCTGCATCGGCTTCACTGTCTCAGCTGTTTAAATCCTCCATATCTGCAGCTCTGTCCAAGTTTATTCTTTATTAGTCAGTAGAATATAGAGATACTGAATGGAGCAGGGAAATATTGTCATGTATGCAACCGTGTTGCATACAAATAAATGAGAGTTCATGCCTGAACTCTGAGATGATGGTTCCAGCAGCAGCCTGAGCCGATCAGGGTCATGACCTCTGCTGTGGAGGGAAACCCAAACATCCAGGAGAGGCAACAACGACCAAAACACATTTCTGAATGGATGGAGGCTCTCCCCAGAGGCTCATTCAGTCACTTTGAGTTCTCCTCATCATTCAGGCTGTTTGGCAGCGTGTTGATTCAGCGTCAGGCTCAGGTTCAGCTGCCACGGGTCACTTCCTGCTCGTGTTTCGTCCGTCTCACACCAGAAATGTTTCAGTCCCGTCAAAAGTGTTCAGAACCACACGAGGAACTCTGTGTTTTACTCATGAAGCTCAGGAAACGCCTCGCCTGTTGTCTTTGGTATGCTGCTGGCTTCTGGCAAAGCAGGATATTTATCACCTGCTCTGCTTTCCTTTTAATAACCTCGTCAGTTAATGGAGAAAACTGCACAGAAAAGAGCTGACTTAATGTCATTATCTGAAGATAACCGGATCATGGATGCATTATCCTGAGGTAACCAGGCTGCTTCTCTTCAGATAACAGGTTCAGACCCAGAGAGGTTTGTTTCCCGTCGCCTCGGACAGAGGAATCAGCTGCTGGAGCTGGTTAAACTGTGGTTAAACTGTGGTTAAACTGTGGTTAAACTGTGGTTCAGAGCAGCAAACACATCCTTTCCCACAGCACCATGAACTCTGACCCTGAGCGTGACCCTTCTGTAGATAACTGCACTCGTCTATGAGCTGCAGCTCAGACTTCTTTATAGGCGGGTCTCCACCTGAAATAAAACCTAAACGCAGGAAATCAACTCCTCTGGTTCTTATCGTAGTTTAATGTAGATTTAATGTAGATTTAATGTTCATTAATGTTCATTAAGCCATGGTCCCATGGTCACAGTGCAGGTGGAAGATGTTTTAAACTGCTGGGTGATGAGGTTAACCTTCTGTT
The DNA here is from genome assembly GCA_036924055.1 of Leuresthes tenuis. NCBI lineage: Eukaryota > Metazoa > Chordata > Actinopteri > Atheriniformes > Atherinopsidae > Leuresthes > Leuresthes tenuis. The sequence continues at coordinate 32,257,807 of JAVGWW010000020.1, forward strand.
GGTCAGCAGCAGGATCTGAGCTGGACTGGATCCTGATCTGCAGGTGAGAAGGTCTGCTGGTAGCATTCTGCTTGACTTCTCTCCACAGAAAGGTTTCTGTAACAGCCTTGGAAGAAGTCGGGCGCTGGGCTGGCGGTTGTTTGGCGTCCCGAGGCCAGGAGGTGTGTAGGTGGAGTGGCTTCAGACCAGAAGCGTCTGCTGCCAGCCTCAGACTGTGTGATGTGGTGCGTTCTCCTGCACAATCCCAGCGGCTCACGCCCGACTCCCAGGAAACACTTCCTGAATCGGGGCAAAGCGAAAAACACCGAGACGTAATTATACAAGCCCACACGGAGCCTGGCCAGACGACCGCAGGACGTTTTGAACACGCAGTGGCGCATGTTTGTGTGCACGCCTGTGTGAATACGTGTTTCCAATTATTCAAATAAATTTATGAGCTCCTCACACCGTTCAGTGGCTGAGTTCAACCTACTTTATTCCAGTGTGGACCATCTGTTGGAGCCTCTAAGGAGAACTCCCTGTAGTCCATCATGGAGACAGAACATCCATCAGAGAAGAAGAATTAGCAGTAATTTATCCTCCCAACACATCCCCCTGATCCGGACCATATGGGAAAGTTTTTCTGGTGAGAGGAAAAGAGAGAATGTGCAGAAACAGACATCACACTTTGGAGGAGAGAAAATGAGATGCACGAAAAGCAGAAGACGTTTAAACTGATGGAGGGAAACAGCAGACAATCAGAGGACCTCCAGGAAGCCTTGAAGTGAAATTCAAGACGTGTCTAAATCAGGGGTCGGTCTGTCAGAAGACTTTATGGCACTTAAAGGTGCACAGATGCAGAAAACAACAGCAGAAAGACAAATACAGAGCTGGTAAACTCTATAAACTCCAAATGTAGATGAAACATTCTCTTATTTTCATCACTGGAGCAGGAGGTCTGTTTGTAGCTTTAGAAAAATCAACAGTGATGCATCTCTGTTGAATTTAACCCGTTCAGGTTCTGGACTAAAGAAAGTCACAGCAGTCGTGTTTCAGTCACCCGCAAAGCAAATCTGAATCGATCTTTTGAGGAGACACCACAAAGAAATGTGAAGCAGAATAATTTCACAGGAATAAACGGAACTGTTTAGTGTCACCAGAAGAGGGCGCAGTAGGCCGCATCAGGAGCTGTGATTCAGAGGAAGAAGAAGTTGTTCTGACAGGAAACAAACCTTGTGGAGGAAAAAACAACAGCTGTGGTGGACATCCACAAGAAGAACATTGAGAGAGCTTTACTTCAGAAATATCTGGGATGATATTATATCACATCTGAGATGATATTACATCATATCTGGGATATTACATCATATCTGGGATATTACATCATAGCTGGGATATTACATCATATCTGAGATATTACATCATATCTGGGATATTACATCATATCTGGGATAATATTACATCATATCTGGGATAATATTACATCATATCTGGGATGATATTACATCATATCTGGGATGATATTACATCATATCTGGGATGATATTACATCATATCTGAGATATTACATCATATCTGGGATGATATTACATCATATCTGGGATGATATTACATCAGCATTATACATTATTACATTATTACAGCTGGTGAATCACAACAACTCCCGCTGCCCGAGTGCTCGATACAATCTGAAGAAAAGAAGTTCTTACAGGTGAAGCACAACTGTGTTCCAAAGCCAGCGGAAAGCAGTGAGTTTTAGGAAGAACCTGAAGAACCTGAAGAACCTGAGCAGCTCTGATGTTTGAGCCTCCATATATGGAGCAGCTGGGAGGAGACGAGTTGGATGGAGCCGTTCAAAACTTTACAGAAGAATTGATAAAATCCTGAAACTAGCAGGAAGTCAGCGAGGGGCGGCGAGCCCAGATGTGACCGCATCGTCTCCTCCGAGTTTTATTTCTAAACCAAAGCAAATGAACTATTTGGTTAAATATGGTAAATATAAACTGGGTTTACGGTCCTTCATATCTGCTGCGACTGAGCATCGAAAACCTTTTCCGAGACGCACAATAATGCCATCTGATGACAGCTTCATTTCACACCAGCAGTGAAGCCTGAAAACTTTGGAAATGGATCAAATGGACGGCCGACCGGCTCCTGTAGGACAGTCCTGGATAATCCGCTGATTAATAAGTTAGTTGATCTGATGGTGAAGTTTGTGGAATGTGATGAGATGTGATGAATATTACCTTCCTTCCCTGGATCTACTCATTGTTGCTGATAATCAGCCTGGGGTGCGGTCGTATCATCCAGTGATCTGACAGCATCGAAGCTGCTTTCTGTTAGAAGTGGAGCACAGCTTCTGATTCCTGCCTTGGTTGGGGGGGTGCAGAGGACCCCCTCCTCACACCTGAGTCCTGCCTCACATCAGCATCTGTGTGTGAAGTGGCCTGAGAGCGGGAAGCCAGACTGGATGGTTACAGCTTGACTCGGGACAGTTTTACTGCTCATGATTCAATTCTCAGCTCCAGTATTTGGGGATTTCCTGCAGTCCCTGATCAGATGCTTTCCTTTCATGTCGCCATCAGCAGCTGTCAGGTATTCGAGACGTTCACTTGGCACAAACAGAAAGTTAAATTATGATGTTGTTTCTGTGAAGCAGCGTCAGCCCCCTTCAACCTCGTGACCTCGGGGGTCCGGAGCATCCATCTTCACTGTGAAAGTTCTCAGTTTCATTGAAGAAACCTCCTCCCCATCCTCCTCTCCCCTCAGGAATGTTGATCCGGCCTCTGACTGCTGGACAGTAAATATGAGCCGGATTTGCAGGCAGAATTAGGTGGTTTTTCAACTCAGACTTATCAGGACATTCTGTTCATGAGAGCTCATAAAATCCGCCTTTGTCTGCGTTCGTCTTGTGCTTTTGTTGCACCTGTTTGTCATTTTCCAAGGTGAGGACAACCTGCATTCTTTCCTGCCGCCAGCAGCTGGATCTGCACCGGCCTGCTGTCCTCAGCACTCCCACATCTTCTTCTTACAAGCAAATTACTGCCACACACCTGCTTACACAATAGAGTTTATTGTGCACGTGCAAACTGGGAGGTGAGTCCTCCCAACTGTGTTTGAGCAGAGAAAACAAAGTTTAGTCGATAGCATCACGAAGCTGCCGCGATCGATAAGTGAGCGTCCTGTGGTGGAAGTACTCTGACATAAAGCTGACATAAAGCTGCCATAAAGCTGCAGAATGTGGGCAGAAAGGTGAACAAAGTGCAGGTTTCCATAGTGACTGAACCCTTCTCATCTGACAGCTGGCTGTCCTGCTTCCAAAGAACATCTTCTACAGACTTTAGTGTGGCAAAAAGTAACAGAGAGACTCCAAATGTTGCAGGGAGCCTGGTGTATAAAGGTCAGGGGGTCGGGGGTCAGGGGTCGCAGGAGCAGCTCGGGGAACTTTGGTGTCTCCATCTATTTTCAAAATGTAATCATCATGTGAAACTGGGTCAATCATGTTAGTGAATTTACCTTTTAAGAACAGTTAAGGACCAGATCATTTATCTCCTGATTCCTTAATGTCACAGTTTGACATTTATGTTCTCAGGTTCTTTGTTATGTTCTCAGGTTCTTTGTTAGGTTTTCAGGTTCTTTGTTAGGTTTTCAGGTTCTTTGTTAGGTTTTCAGGTTCTTTGTTAGGTTTTCAGGTTCTTTCTTAGGTTTTCAGGTTCTTTGTTAGATTTTCAGGTTCTTTGTTAGGTTTCCAGGTTCTTTGTTAGGTTTCCAGGTTCTTTGTTAGGTTTTCAGGTTCTTTGTTAGGTTTCCAGGTTCTTTGTTAGGTTTTCAGGTTCTTTGTTAGGTTTTCAGGTTCTTTGTTAGGTTTTCAGGTTCTTTGTTAGATTTTCAGGTTCTTTGTTAGGTTTCCAGGTTCTTTGTTAGGTTTTCAGGTTCTTTGTTAGGTTTTCAGGTTCTTTCTTAGGTTTCCAGGTTCTTTGTTAGGTTTTCAGGTTCTTTCTTAGGTTTCCAGGTTCTTTGTTAGGTTTTCAGGTTCTTTGTTAGGTTTCCAGGTTCTTTGTTAGGTTTTCAGGTTCTTTGTTAGATTTTCAGGTTCTTTGTTAGGTTTTCAGGTTCTTTGTTAGGTTTCCAGGTTCTTTGTTAGATTTTCAGGTTCTTTGTTAGGTTTTCAGGTTCTTTGTTAGGTTTCCAGGTTCTTTGTTAGGTTTTCAGGTTCTTTGTTAGATTTTCAGGTTCTTTGTTAGGTTTCCAGGTTCTTTGTTAGGTTTTCAGGTTCTTTGTTAGGTTTTCAGGTTCTTTCTTAGGTTTCCAGGTTCTTTGTTAGGTTTTCAGGTTCTTTCTTAGGTTTCCAGGTTCTTTGTTAGGTTTTCAGGTTCTTTGTTAGGTTTCCAGGTTCTTTGTTAGGTTTTCAGGTTCTTTGTTAGATTTTCAGGTTCTTTGTTAGGTTTTCAGGTTCTTTGTTAGGTTTCCAGGTTCTTTGTTAGATTTTCAGGTTCTTTGTTAGGTTTTCAGGTTCTTTGTTAGGTTTCCAGGTTCTTTGTTAGGTTTTCAGGTTCTTTGTTAGGTTTTCAGGTTCTTTGTTAGGTTTTCAGGTTCTTTGTTAGGTTTCCAGGTTCTTTGTTAGGTTTTCAGGTTCTTTGTTAGATTTTCAGGTACTTTCTTAGGTTTTCAGGTTCTTTGTTAGGTTTCCAGGTTCTTTGTTAGATTTTCAGGTTCTTTGTTAGGTTTTCAGGTTCTTTGTTAGGTTTCCAGGTTCTTTGTTAGGTTTTCAGGTTCTTTGTTAGGTTTTCAGGTTCTTTGTTAGATTTTCAGGTTCTTTGTTAGGTTTTCAGGTTCTTTGTTAGGTTTTCAGGTTCTTTGTTAGGTTTTCAGGTTCTTTTTTAGGTTTTCAGGTTCTTTGTTAGGTTTTCAGGTTCTTTCTTGGGTTTCCAGGTTCTTTGTTAGGTTTCCAGGTTCTTTGTTAGGTTTTCAGGTTCTTTGTTAGATTTTCAGGTTCTTTGTTAGGTTTTCAGGTTCTTTGTTAGGTTTTCAGGTTCTTTGTTGGGTTTTCAGGTTCTTTGTTAGGTTTTCAGGTTCTTTGTTAGGTTTTCAGGTTCTTTGTTAGATTTTCAGGTTCTTTGTTAGATTTTCAGGTTCTTTGTTAGGTTTTCATGTTCTTTGTTAGGTTTCCAGGTTCTTTGTTAGGTTTTCAGGTTCTTTGTTAGGTTTTCAGGTTCTTTGTTAGGTTTTCAGGTTCTTTGTTATGTTTCCAGGTTCTTTGTTAGGTTTTCAGGTTCTTTGTTAGGTTTTCAGGTTCTTTGTTAGATTTTCAGGTTCTTTGTTAGATTTTCAGGTTCTTTGTTAGGTTTTCAGTTTCTTTGTTAGGTTTTCAGGTTCTTTGTTAGGTTTCCAGGTTCTTTGTTAGGTTTTCAGGTTCTTTGTTAGGTTTTCAGTTTCTTTGTTAGATTTTCAGGTTCTTTGTTAGGTTTTCAGTTTATTTGTTAGATTTTCAGGTTCTTTGTTAGATTTCCAGGTTCTTTGTTAGATTTTCAGGTTCTTTGTTAGGTTTTCAGGTTCTTTTTTAGGTTTTCAGGTTCTTTTTTAGGTTTTCAGGTTCTTTGTTAGGTTTTCAGGTTCTTTGTTAGGTTTCCAGGTTCTTTGTTAGGTTTCCAGGTTCTTTGTTAGATTTTCAGGTTCTTTGTTAGGTTTTCAGGTTCTTTGTTAGGTTTTCATGTTCTTTGTTAGGTTTTCAGGTTCTTTGTTAGATTTTCAGGTTCTTTGTTAGGTTTTCAGGTTCTTTGTTAGGTTTTCAGGTTCTTTGTTAGGTTTTCAGGTTCTTTGTTAGATTTTCAGGTTCTTTGTTATGGTCTCAGGTTCTTTGTTAGGTTTTCAGGTTCTTTGTTAGATTTTCAGGTTCTTTGTTAGATTTTCAGGTTCTTTGTTAGGTTTTCAGGTTCTTTGTTAGGTTTTCAGGTTCTTTGTTAGGTTTTCAGGGTCTTTGTTAGGTTTTCAGGTTCTTTGTTAGGTTTTCAGGTTCTTTGTTAGGTTTCCAGGTTCTTTGTTAGGTTTTCAGGTTCTTTGTTAGGTTTTCAGGTTCTTTGTTAGATTTTCAGGTTCTTTGTTAGGTTTTCATGTTCTTTGTTAGATTTTCAGGTTCTTTGTTAGGTTTTCATGTTCTTTGTTAGATTTTCAGTTTCTTTGTTAGGTTTTCATGTTCTTTGTTAGATTTTCAGGTTCTTTGTTAGATTTTCAGATTCTTTGTTAGGTTTTCAGGTTCTTTGTTAGGTTTTCAGGTTCTTTGTTAGATTTTCAGGTTCTTTGTTATGGTCTCAGGTTCTTTGTTATGGTCTCAGGTTCTTTGTTATGGTCTCAGGTTCTTTGTTAGGTTTTCAGGTTCTTTGTTAGATTTTCAGGTTCTTTGTTAGGTTTTCAGGTTCTTTGTTAGGTTTTCAGGTTCTTTGTTAGGTTTTCAGGTTCTTTGTTAGGTTTTCAGGTTCTTTGTTAGGTTTTCAGGTTCTTTGTTAGGTTTTCAGTTTCTTTGTTAGATTTTCATGTTCTTTGTTAGATTTTCAGTTTCTTTGTTAGGTTTTCATGTTCTTTGTTAGATTTTCAGGTTCTTTGTTAGATTTTCAGATTCTTTGTTAGGTTTTCAGTTTCTTTGTTAGATTTTCAGATTCTTTGTTAGGTTTTCAGGTTCTTTGTTAGATTTTCAGATTCTTTGTTAGGTTTCCAGGTTCTTTGTTAGGTTTTCATGTTCTTTGTTAGGTTTCCAGGTTCTTTGTTAGGTTTTCATGTTCTTTGTTAGGTTTCCAGGTTCTTTGTTAGGTTTTCAGGTTCTTTGTTAGGTTTTCAGGTTCTTTGTTAGGTTTTCATGTTCTTTGTTAGGTTTTCAGGTTCTTTGTTAGGTTTCCAGGTTCTTTGTTAGGTTTTCAGGTTCTTTGTTAGATTTTCAGGTTCTTTGTTAGGTTTGGTTTCCAGGTTCTTTGTTAGGTTTTCAGGTTCTTTGTTAGGTTTTCAGGTTCTTTGTTAGGTTTCCAGGTTCTTTGTTAGGTTTTCAGGTTCTTTGTTAGGTTTCCAGGTTCTTTGTTAGGTTTCCAGGTTCTTTGTTAGGTTTGGTTTCCAGGTTCTTTGTTAGGTTTTCAGGTTCTTTGTTAGATTTTCAGATTCTTTGTTAGGTTTCCAGGTTCTTTGTTAGGTTTTCATGTTCTTTGTTAGGTTTCCAGGTTCTTTGTTAGGTTTCCAGGTTCTTTGTTAGGTTTGGTTTCCAGGTTCTTTGTTAGGTTTTCAGGTTCTTTGTTATGTTCTCAGGTTCTTTGTTAGGTTTTCAGGTTCTTTGTTAGATTTTCAGGTTCTTTGTTAGGTTTCCAGGTTCTTTGTTAGGTTTCCAGGTTCTTTGTTAGGTTTGGTTTCCAGGTTCTTTGTTAGGTTTTCAGGTTCTTTGTTAGATTTTCAGATTCTTTGTTAGGTTTCCAGGTTCTTTGTTAGGTTTTCATGTTCTTTGTTAGGTTTCCAGGTTCTTTGTTAGGTTTCCAGGTTCTTTGTTAGGTTTTCAGGTTCTTTGTTAGGTTTTCAGGTTCTTTGTTAGGTTTTCATGTTCTTTGTTAGGTTTTCAGGTTCTTTGTTAGGTTTCCAGGTTCTTTGTTAGGTTTTCAGTTTCTTTGTTAGGTTTCCAGGTTCTTTGTTAGGTTTTCAGGTTCTTTCTTAGGTTTTCAGTTTCTTTGTTAGGTTTCCAGGTTCTTTGTTAGGTTTCCAGGTTCTTTGTTAGGTTTTCAGGTTCTTTGTTAGATTTTCAGGTTCTTTGTTAGGTTTGGTTTCCAGGTTCTTTGTTAGGTTTTCAGGTTCTTTGTTAGGTTTTCAGGTTCTTGTCTTGTTTCTGTCACTTTAGGTCCACTCACGGCACCTGTTTCTGTTCACAGCTGCACCTCATTCACTGATCACTCCCTCCACAGCATTTAGTCTCCTGGTTTCCTTTCACTCTTTGCAGAATCCTCACCGACCCTCCATGCCACAGCCACGAAAAGTTAAGTCTGGTTATGCCTCATAGTCACGGTTAATCATAGTCTTGTTAAGTTTGCAACAGTTAAGTGTTTTGGATATCCGGCTCTGCCTTGCTCCCTGTGTTGTTCTTTTGGAAATAAACCTTTTCGAGCTTAAAGACCTGCATCTGGGTCCTACCTTTCCATCGTTCCTGACACTTTAGTGAGGATGTAGCTTTTGGCTGTAAGGTAATCCCAGCGAGCAGGGGTCAGGGGTCAATAGGAGCGTGTATTTCAGTTCCAGTGCAGCGCTCCAGTCGGGTTCAAAAGCCAAAACTGATGCTCTGGATGTTTTTAGCAGTGAGGGTCAGTCTTTTCATCGCTTGGACGTGCAGCGAATGGAGAGCTGCCTGTTTCTCTGCATGTTTTAACTCTATTCTGAAGCCCATGTGACACAGATCATGATGAGGTTCGTGTTGTGCGACGGTTCCTAACCGTGACCCCTGTGCACCCCCCCGAGGTTAAAGGCTGATCTATCAGACATTCCACAGCATCACACCATCATGCTGTGGACAGATGGGAACGCTGAAGTGAAAACAGCAGCGAGAGTTTGTGTGAAGTCAGATAAATGGGCTGGAAGACCAAGAGAAATGGAGAATTTCTGTGGCTACACTGTAAAAACTCATCATTCAACGTAATCAGCTGTAAAAATAACCTCTTCTGTGTCATAATATGGTGAAAAAGCCTCATCCTGGGGTCTCAGACTCTACATAACGTCTCAGATGCGTCTTGTTTTGTTAGATAATCCAACCAGAGCCCGAGCATATTTAGCTCATGGTGATAAAAATAGAGACGAGCAGCAAATCCTCACTGGAACCAGAGATTTGTGTGTAAGTTCATAAGATTTGACTTCCCAGCATGCAGCGTTTAAAAACAACGCTTCCCAGGTTCCTACGGAGAGTCCTGCTGTTGTTTTTCTGCAGCAGCTCGTAGTTCTGGTGCCTGAAACTGACCGTAAACACATTTTAGTGCTCATCTTTCCTCATGATTGGCAGGATAATTGCAGCTGGATCCACAGTGTGTCGTTTGAGAAAGGAAACAGTCTGGTATTTCTGCTGCTAACATATTCAGGACAACAGATCCAAAAAGAGATGCTGCTTCCTGCAGAGAGTCCAGCCTCAACGCATCTGCATCCACAAACATCAGCAATGAGCCTCAGAGGGCGTTTAAATGTGCCTCTGGCTTCAGAACATCTGCTTTTACAGGCAGCGTGGCTCTATAATAACATCCTACAGCCTCCTCTTCTGCCCTCGACCATCAGAATTTATAATTCCTCCGACAACTCAACAGCGTGAATGTTACGTCTCGTTTCTGGGCTCCTGCTCAAGCCCTCAGCTCTTCATACCCATGACTAATGCTGATTTATGCTGATTTTCTAAATGAATAATCTGTTTCTGATAAGGCATGCGTAACAGACCAGAGCAGGAACTCTGTTCAGGATGCTTTGAACACGGTGAAGATGTAACAGAAGACAGCGGTCCAACCGGAGCACAGACCTGAGTCCCTCCAGGACCTGTGGAGGGAGCGAAGAGACGAGGCTGAGAACGCTTTCCAGCCTCAAGGCCTGCAGATTCTCACAGAAGAGGATTGGTCCAAAACCCCGGAGGAGGCAGAGAGCTCGTCTGCAACCAGCCTCAAAACATCCGTGGTGCCAAAGAGAGCCTCAGCCTACAAAGTGCTGGTTTAACTGGTTTCCTAACTGGTTTCCTAACTGGTTTCCTAACTGGTTTCCTAACTGGTTTCCTAACTGGTTTCCTAACTGGTTTCCTAACTGGTTTCCTAACTGGTTTCCTAACTGGTTTCCTAACTGTTCTCCTAACTGTTCTCCTAACTGTTCTCCTAACTGTTCTCCTAACTGTTCTCCTAACTGTTCTCCTAACTGTTCTCCTAACTGTTCTCCTAACTGTTCTCCTAACTGTTCTCCTAACTGTTCTCCTAACTGGTCTCCTAACTGGTCTCCTAACTGTTCTCCTAACTGGTTTCCTAACTGGTTTCCTAACTGGTTTCCTAACTGGTTTCCTAACTGGTTTCCTAACTGTTCTCCTAACTGTTCTCCTAACTGTTCTCCTAACTGTTCTCCTAACTGTTCTCCTAACTGTTCTCCTAACTGTTCTCCTAACTGTTCTCCTAACTGTTCTCCTAACTGTTCTCCTAACTGGTCTCCTAACTGTTCTCCTAACTGGTTTCCTAACTGGTCTCCTAACTGGTTTCCTAACTGGTTTCCTAACTGGTCTCCTAACTGGTTTCCTTACTGCTCTCCTAACTGGTTTCCTTACTGCTCTCCTAACTGCTCTCCTAACTGGTTTCCTAACTGGTTTCCTAACTGTTCTCCTAACTGTTCTCCTAACTGGTTTCCTAACTGGTTTCCTAACTGGTCTCCTAACTGGTCTCCTAACTGGTCTCCTAACTGGTCTCCTAACTGGTCTCCTAACTGGTCTCCTAACTGGTTTCCTAACTGTTCTCCTAACTGTTCTCCTAACTGTTCTCCTAACTGTTCTCCTAACTGTTCTCCTAACTGGTCTCCTAACTGGTCTCCTAACTGTTCTCCTAACTGGTTTCCTAACTGGTTTCCTAACTGGTTTCCTAACTGGTTTCCTAACTGGTTTCCTAACTGGTTTCCTAACTGGTTTCCTAACTGGTTTCCTAACTGTTCTCCTAACTGTTCTCCTAACTGTTCTCCTAACTGTTCTCCTAACTGTTCTCCTAACTGGTCTCCTAACTGTTCTCCTAACTGGTCTCCTAACTGGTCTCCTAACTGGTTTCCTAACTGGTTTCCTAACTGGTCTCCTAACTGGTTTCCTTACTGCTCTCCTAACTGGTTTCCTTACTGCTCTCCTAACTGCTCTCCTAACTGGTTTCCTAACTGTTCTCCTAACTGTTCTCCTAACTGTTCTCCTAACTGGTTTCCTAACTGGTTTCCTAACTGGTCTCCTAACTGGTCTCCTAACTGGTCTCCTAACTGGTCTCCTAACTGGTCTCCTAACTGCTCTCCTAACTGGTTTCCTAACTGGTCTCCAGCCTGTGAAACCTCTGCAGATGGTCCAGAACGCGGCGGTGCGTCTGGTCTTGGATCAGCCTAAAAGAACACGCCCCCCCTCTGTTCATTGAGCTCCTCTGGCTGCCCTTAGCCGCCTGCATCAGATCCAAGTCCCTGATGTTAGCTACAAAGAGCTTAATGGAACGGCTCCATCTACTTGAATGCTCTTGCAAAGGCTTCTGTCCCAACTGGGTCCCTCCGTTGGTCCCAGGATTGTCGTCTAGCAGCTCCTACACCACGCCTAAGACAATCCAAACTCTGTTCATGTGTCGTCCCACGATGGTGGAATGACCTACCGAGCGCTACCAGAACAGGGGCGTCCCTGTCTATCTTCAAGAAGCTCCTGAAAACCCAGCTCTTCAGAGAGCATCTCCTATCCCAGCACTTACCTTGTACTTCCCTCCCCCCTCTATCTCTGCACTTTATCTTTCTGCACTTCCTTCTATGCCTGCACCCTATCTCTACTCTGTCCCCTCTGACAGAGTCGGACTCCTGGGTTCCTTCTATGTAGCTTATTGTTAGCTTTTTATGTAGCTGTTATATCTTCATTTGTAAGTCGCTTTGGATAAAAGCGTCTGATAAATACAGAAACAGAAACAGAAAAGACTAATGGGACTAATGTAGGACGTCGTGTGGCATGAACACAACATCTGTGAGAAGAACCACACCAGGGAAGGAACTCACTTTGATCCAGAACCTCAGCGTTGCATCTTTTCTCTTTGCAGATGATGTGGTTCTGTTGGCTTCCATGACCTTCAGACCTTCAGGATTCCAGGATTCCTGCCAGCTGGGATCTGGGCTGATGGACTGAAGCACTTTCTGGGGCATTATTGATCCCTTCTGGACTGTCAGGGATGCCTGAGCCGACCCACCTGGACCCGCTGGACTCTGAGGCCTGAGCTCATTACTCTGTGAATGATGATTTCTGTGTTCAGGTGACTTACAGAAGAGTTTGTTCTCTCTTTTTCACATGAATGTCGGCTCTTTCTGCCGGTTCCACAGTTTAATGTGGGAGCAGGAGCATTTGGCTGGCTGGTTCTGGTTGTTTACTGACATGAAAAGCTCCCTGTGGAGGTCATTTCTGCGACACCTGGAGGCCCTTTTCCTTTGTGTTGACTTTTCAAAAGCTCCACCGACCCCCTGCACCACTAATAACTGCCTGAGTCAGCGTTTCCTTGCCGTAAATTCACTGTCCAGAAGATGTCTCTGGATACTGAAACACAAGGTGCTCACATGACTCCAACCGCCACGTTCTTCTGTGCGTTAGAGGGATTTAAAGCGCTTTTCCACAGCTCTTCCTCCTCTGCATTCATTCTTTAATTTAATTTTTAGCGTATTCATCTTAATGTTTTGGTCTGGGCCGACGTTTCCCCCCCTTTAGCTCCATCACTCGCATCTAAAGACAATGTAATTGCCTTTTTTGTGGCTGCTATCGTCTTTATTCCTGTTGTTGGTCCCTGAATGCCTCGGTGGCGGTTTGCTTCCAACTTCCTCTTCCTGAATGTGACAGCAGCCGTCCGTAATCCAGCTCGTGCTTTCTGTGATTGCTGAAAGTCGGTCATGCCCCCGTGGTTAACCGCCGCTGGCTGGGCTGGAAACGCTTTGTTTTCTAACTCTGTCAACATGTTCGCTGCTCTGATCGACCTTATTTTACTGATCAGTGCAGGATGTGCTGGACTCTAAGCTTTATTTCTCTTATTTACGCTAAAAAAGATGAATCTATTGATTTGTGTCCTGGTTGTAAAACTGCATCAAACGAGTTTTTATCGTTTTTAGAAGCCAAAAAGGTCGAGTGTCGTGGAGTTTCCTGTTTCAGCTTCTACTTTAAACTCTTTATTCTTTACATGGACGAGTTCAGTGTTTCTAAAACCTAATGTTTTGATTCGTGTTCTGAAACTTGACTTATTTTTACTGAAATAATTCAAATTATCATCCAAAACACCACTTTGCCTGCTTTATTTGTTTTAAAACTTTATTTTCAGGTGTTTTTTGGGTAATTTTAGGCATTAAAGACCACCAGCTGAGGGGAAAACTTGGATATGTTGAAAGAGACGAGTTACAACCTCTTTTTTTCTGGGTTAAGTTAAAATAAATCTGCTCAGCACACGAAACATGGTGCAAACACAGAAGAAAACTCCCGTGAAACATCTGACTTCAGTCCTTTGTGAGAATTAGAATGAAACAGACTTTATTTTGTTGGTAATTCCACATTTTACTGGTTGCATCTTTGTTTTCCTGTGTGATTATTTCCTGTTTTCTCTTTGATTCTTTTTTCTTACACATTCCTGCTCTGAATCTTTCTCCCACTTCCTCTTTCACTCCTTTCTCCCCCCTGTCCTTTTTTTCGACCCCCCCACATTATCTCACCTCCGCCTCTGTAATTTTGCTGTGTCTCGGGGCGATGGCAGAGCTGTTGTGTTAAGTTCCTGCTTTCTAATTATGTCGCTGGGACCCGATAAGAAGTGAAACATGCAGACTGGAGCTAACGAAGCTAACGAAGCTAACGAAGCTAGCTGTGATGTAACAGAGAAACTTAAACCTTTTTAATAACTCGGCACAGTTTCCTGAGGTCATATTTTTATTGGTAGAAGTATCTCTTGGCTCAAACGCAGCGGCTGTCTTGTCAGCTCTGTTGAAACAACTCCTCAGACCACCCTGTTTGGAGGGCTGGGAGGAAAGTAGCTTCTTACCCCCCCACTCACCCCCCGTCCTGACAGCTTATCCTGGAGTCAGACCCTGAAAAAGAACTTCGACCAACGAGGCTTCAGCAGGATGCTGCTGCACAGTTAGTTTATGTCACATGTTTCAGTGCATTCCTGGGATCAAAACCACCTTCATTTAATAAATTCCAGCATAATATAAGTTATTATCACCAGTAAACAACGCTTTCTCATCAGCAGTAACAGGTCTTTAGCTAACTCTGCTGGAACATTAGCCTCAGATGTAGTTCACTGGGCTCTTATATCCTCTGAGCACGCGGCGTCCGTTTCTTCCAACAAAGATGTGGAATACTGATGGGTCTGACCACAGCACACGTTTCCACCGTGTGACGGTCCATCCCAGACGCCTCCGAGCCCAGAGAAGTGGACGAGGTTAACATCAGGCTTCTTTCCTGCACAGTAAAGCTTGTGAATGGAACTCTGTATTGTGGTGCTGGACAAAGGTTTCCACAGTAATCCCTTGTCCAGGTGCTTCTATCAGCTGCTGATGAATGACGGTTCTTGATGCAGCGTCTGAGGGGTCAGAGGTCACGGGGTCCAGCTTAGGCTTGCTCCCTCGTCCTTTACACTGAAACTCCTCCAGGTTCCCTGAATGCTTTAATGATATTCTGCTCTGTAGAGGCAGAAATATGCAGATCCCTTCCAGTCTTTCTCTGAGGAACTTTGTTTTAACACAAACTGGAGCTCCTCTGAACATCTTTGCTGCTCAGCCTGTCATGGAGGCTGCTTCAGGACCAGATCAGGTTACAGGAGCACAAATACACATTTGCTGCTTTAGCTCTTTATTCTCCCAACTTTATTAGAACGTGTTGCAGGCCTGAAATGTAAAAATAATGTTTATTACCAAATCAAATTGAATATGTTGAGCTCAGACTGTTATCAGCTGTTGGAAATAACTGCATCTGTCCAACTTTTTCTGGAACAAGTTGCAGATCTGAAATGTGAAAATATATATTAACACAGAAAAAAGAAGCTGACAAAGTATCATTTCTTCTTGAAATGAAATAAAAAGTGAATCACTGTATTTTTGGATTTTCCACACCAGAAGAAGCGAACAGGAGTCACGTGACTTCCAGGAAGCGCTCTGTGCGCACAGTGCATGAGGACTCACGCTGGATGCCAGGTCTCAGGACCCCCCCACCCCACAGAGAACAGATCAGCGTGGGGATGTGCGCCCTGTCTGCAGCCAAAAAACGGATTAAACCCGAAAAAAAGATCCAAAACTATTTCTGACAGATTTTAGATGAAAAGTCCAACACGTCGCATGTTCCTTTTTAACCTGTAATTACTTTCCAAAAGCACTCAGTAATGATAATTAATCACACGTGGGGTAATGAGAGCTGGGCTAATCCCGGAGAAGCACATTTTTCAGCTCCTTTACAGCCCAGATAAGAAAATAAACAGAGGCGGCCTGTTTGAGGCGGAGGTGTTAAAGGATTAAACAAGTGTTTTCGTTTCCTAACCCTGCCCACGTCTTGCAGATGGTTTATTTGACAAAACCACAATCCCGCCATAAAATTTACATTGTCACAGTTCCCATGTGCAGATATTGTTGACAGAGAATTTGGAAAAACATTTTCTTTGGGCATAAACCAGAGCTAACACACCCAGGAGTCTGCGAGAGGCATTAAAGCGATGAAATACAGCCGCGGTTACCTCGAGCACCTGCACGATCCTTTACGCAGACACAGCGGCTGTCTGCGAGGATTCATGCGCCATTTAATCAAATGTTCAGGCTCCCTTTGTGCTTTAGATGTTCCTAATCCTGTATGACAGGAACATAGTGGATAATCTCTCACTTTGGATCCGATGCTGGCACCGTCTGATGCGGACTGCTCGGCTCTAAAGTGACCGTGACTGCGCTCAGCTTGCTTTGGTCATGCTGCTGCAGAAAATCTTCCAAAAGTGCTACCAACCTGTCACACAGCCGAGATGCTGCGCGTGCGGGTGGAGAAGCAGCACGAAGCTGAACGGATCCGGTGCAGAGCTCATTAAGATGCTGTAAAAAGAACCGTTCAGTTGAGTTTGATTCTGAAAAAGTACATTTATTCAGCAGGAACCAGCTTTAATAAGTCCGTCCAGGCTTCATAAGGAGCTCCACACATCTGTTCTATTCTCTCTGTTCCTCAGTGAGTGATCAGCACTGGATTATAACCGAGTTTAAATCACTTAAATCACGCGCTTTGTGCACAGAGGAGCGTCTCTTGTCGGCCAGAACCTGCGTTCCTCTCGTCCTCGACCCGCCTGTGGATGAAGAATCTGAACTTTCTTTCCTCCTGGACATCCAGGTGTTTCCTGCTGACTCAGAGCTGACTTTAAACCCCAGTTTGCTCTGCAGCAGGTTAGGTTTCCGCCCCAGTGAGGCCATAAATATGCGTTCAGCAGCCTGCTCCGCTGTGGGGTTCACATACTTCCTGCTACTCCACCCGTTATCACATTATTCCACCTGGAGGCGCACCGCGTGCACTCCTCCGTGGACAGATGTTTTATAGAATGAACTGATCCCAGACCCTTTGTAAAGATTTGGGTGGTTTCGGACCTGCACAAAACCCTCCAAGCAGCGCGTGAACACGTGTCCGCCATTAAAAACAGGGGCATGCCAGCCGAAGAGGTGACACTGAGGCACGGCTCTGCTGCAGAGCTCAGGCCCGTGTTCTGCCGAGCAGGACCGGCCCAGAAGTTCCCCTGAAAGCATCCTGTGACTCTTCTGTTTGCGCAGCTGAGAGCCTGGAACGGTCTCACTGCAGGATTTATACGTTGGGCTCCTGATGTGTTGACTTTGCTGTGTTTTCTGTTCATTTTTTCAGGCAGCCCTGACCTCTCTTACCTCCTCAGACTGATGCTTTTCTCAGCTGATCCCTGCTGCCAGCTAACAGCCTGTTTCCATTTACCTGAAGGCCCGGTTCTGCAGCGCCGCCAGCTTTTTCCCTGTCAGCCAGGATTTGTTTGAGGAGTTATTTTGGAAGTTTGCTTCAGCTTCTTGGTTAATCTGCATTTTTTAGAAAATCATTAAAACATTTGAGTGCATAAAGGCAGGAGAGTCTGATCTCTGGCCCCTCCTGATGTTCCCAGACTCATACGGAGTATTTTACTCTATAAACTCAGGTTTTTAACTGATTCTGTGGTTCTGAACGTCTATTTTTTGTCTTATTTTATGAGCGTTTTGAGGCCAGATTCAAGCCGTGACCTTCAGTGTGCAGAGAAGAGTTTCACAGCCAAGTGTGAAGCATCCGGAAGGAGAGTCAGCTCCCCCAGGCCTGAGGCCACGGCCCTCTGCTGGGGAAGGGTGGACCGCTCCCTCCGGGTCGGGATCAGTCTTTGCCTGGGGCGGAGTTGGAGGGTCTCGGGATCTTTTTCAGCGAATGATGGCGAGTTGAAGCGACAGTTGGACGGACCGGGGCTTCGTCAGCAGCTGCTCCGGGTCGGGATGGGTCTCTGCCTCAGCTGGAGCAGTTTCAGCATCTCTGGTTCTGGTTCTGAACCTCCGGGTCGGGCTGAGTCTCTGCCTCAGCTGGAGCAGTTTCAGCATCTCTGGACCTGGTTCTGATCCTCCGGGTCGGGATGAGTCTCTGCCTCAGCTGGAGCAGTTTCAGCATCTCTGGTTCTGGTTCTGAACCTCCGGGTCGGGCTGAGTCTCTGCCTCAGCTGGAGCAGTTTCAGCATCTCTGGACCTGGTTCTGATCCTCCGGGTCGGGATGAGTCTCTGCCTCAGCTGGAGCAGTTTCAGCCTCTCTGGACCTGGTTCTGACCCTCCGGGTCGGGCTGAGTCTCTGCCTCAGCTGGAGCAGTTTCAGCATCTCTGGACCTGGTTCTGATCCTCCGGGTCGGGATGAGTCTCTGCCTCAGCTGGAGCAGTTTCAGCATCTCTGGTTCTGAACCTCCGGGTCGGGCTGAGTCTCTGCCTCAGCTGGAGCAGTTTCAGCATCTCTGGTTCTGGTTCTGAACCAGGTGAGTTGGATCAGAGATGGACAGACGGATCGGGGCTTCGTCAGCAGTAATGAGGGCGCTGCTCCGGTCCGTTTGGTGAAGCTGAGCCGGAAGGAGAAGCTTTCAGGTTCCTGCTCCATCTTTGTTCCAACCCTCACCTGAGCTCACAGATCTGGGTTCTGACCCAAAGAAGGAGGTCCTGGTTTCCTTCAGAGGGGGCGGGGCTCAGGATGAGGAGGTTTTGCACCTGGGGGGGGCTCCTCCGCACTGAAAGGAGTCAGCTGAAGGGCCTCTTGGTCACCACACTCTGTCCAGGAGGAGCTGGAGAGATGAGGGATGTCTGGGTTTCCCTGCTGGTTCTGTTGGTTCTGTGACCCAATCTTAGTTAAAGCAACACTAGAGAAGTTTGTGAACCTTAAAACTGTGTGTTTCTGACATGTTTTCAACTGAATTTACCTTTGTTATGCACATTCCAGGCCTGAAATACCTTGAAAGTACCCGGGAGGGGGGGTTCATGACTTTGATTTCCCGCCCTGCACCAGAACAGTTCAGTTTCGGGTCGCTTTGCATTTTTCTGGACCCCAGATTCATGAGTGGGGGGTAACCAAAGAGCAGAAACTGTGGTGCTCGTTAAGAAGAGCAAAGAAAAAAGCTTTTTACATGCTGCAAACTGGACTTTTATTGTGTGGAAAACATCTTGAATCTTTACTCAAAGAACATGGAAAAACAGAAATAAATAAATGAATATTTAATCCAGCCAGAAATAGCCTAAAATCTGATGGATTTCCACCCAAAGTGTCTTTTTTCTTCCAACTCCACAGAGCATGAAACGCTTCCTGCTTCCTCTTCTTTTTCACGTTTGATTCACTGCTAACGTTTGCATCTCAGGACACTGTGTTCACTTTGGAGTTTTATGATGTCTGCTGCAGAAGTTCTGGGGAAACCCAACCTAAAGGTTCTTTTACTGCATCACAGAATCTGCCTCCCAGATGTCGGATTGTCCTCATTAATCTCTTCATGATGGTTCACCACAGCTTCCCTGAACCTGGCCCAAAGAAACAGAAGACACAGAAACACGGAGCCACCTTTTTGTCACTTTCTGGATGAACTTTGTTCCAAATGACCTCAGAAGAGACTGAAGGCAACTCCTCAGCATGTCAGTCCAAAGCAAATATGCAGAATCTGCTCCCTGCCAAAGTAGTAGAAGCTGAAAACAATACATTTGGGGTTGAAATGATGAATGGAAGACGGGAGTTTTAGGCTTTGCTTTGGTATCCTCGGTCTCCGTCTCCAGTTACAGCTGAACACAGACCTCAGATTCCCACATTTACACCTGGATGCTGCTGAAGTGTTCGTGACATGTGGCCAAAGTCTGAACTTCTGCTCCATTATCCTCAGTCCATCCATACGGGGGAGATTATTTCGAGCTGCTTTAGGATAGATTAGCACGAGGAGAACCGAAACGTGACCTCGAACAACAATCTATTTGTGTAAAACCTTTCTTTGGTAACAGTTATTCTGTCAGAATAACACTGAAATGACTAAATCAGATTGAATGAACCTTTGCATTAATGTGGTCTTTAATCAGCTGCTGGACTCTACAGGCCTCAGTTAGCATGTTAAAGGTTAAAGGTCACCCCAGGGTGAAAAAGCCCAGAGCTACATCTCAGACTCTACAGGCCTCAGTTAGCATGTTAAAGGTTAAAGGTCATACATCTCAGACTCTCCAGGCCTCAGTTAGCATGTTAAAGGTTAAAGGTCATACATCTCAGACTCTACAGGCCTCAGTTAGCATGTTAAAGGTTAAAGGTCATACATCTCAGACTCTCCAGGCCTCAGTTAGCATGTTAAAGGTTAAAGGTCATACATCTCAGACTCTACAGGCCTCAGTTAGCATGTTAAAGGTTAAAGGTCAACCAAGGTGAAAAAGCCCAGAGCTACATCTCAGACTCTACAGGCCTCAGTTAGCATGTTAAAGGTCAAAGGTCACCCAAGGTGAAAAAGCCCAGAGCTACATCTCAGACTCCACAGGCCTCAGTTAGCATGTTAAAGGTTAAAGGTCACCCCAAGGTGAAAAAGCCCAGAGCCACATCTCAGACTGTACAGGCCTCAATTAGCATGTTAAAGGTCAAAGGTCACCCCAAGGTGAAAAAGCCCAGAGCTACATCTCAGACTCTACAGGCCTCAGTTAGCATGCTAAAGGTTAAAGGTCACCCCAAGGTGAAAAAGCCCAGAGCTACATCTCAGACTCTACAGGCCTCAGTTAGCATGCTAAAGGTCAAAGGTCACCCCAAGGTGAAAAAGCCCAGAGCTACATCTCAGACTCTACAGGCCTCAGTTAGCATGTTGAAGGTTAAAGGTCACCCCAAGGTGAAGAAGCCCAGAGCTACATCTCAGACTCTACAGGCCTCAGTTAGCATGCTAAAGGTTAAAGGTCACCCCAAGGTGAAAAAGCCCAGAGCTACATCTCAGACTCTACAGGCCTCAGTTAGCATGTTAAAGGTTAAAGGTCACCCCAAGGTGAAGAAGCCCAGAGCTACATCTCAGACTCTACAGGCCTCAGTTAGCATGTTAAAGGTTAAAGGTCATACATCTCAGACTCCACAGGCCTCAGTTAGCATGCTAAAGGTTAAAGGTCACCCCAAGGTGAAAAAGCCCAGAGCTACATCTCAGACTCTACAGGCCTCAGTTAGCATGTTAAAGGTTAAAGGTCACCCCAAGGTGAAGAAGCCCAGAGCTACATCTCAGACTCTACAGGCCTCAGTTAGCATGTTAAAGGTTAAAGGTCATACATCTCAGACTCCACAGGCCTCAGTTAGCATGCTAAAGGTTAAAGGTCACCCCAAGGTGAAAAAGCCCAGAGCTACATCTCAGACTCTACAGGCCCCAGTTAGCATGTTAAAGGTTAAAGGTCATGACAGCACAGTTAGAAAAAGGCTGAACAAGGATGGCTTGTTTGGAAGGGCTGCAGGAGAAAGCCTCTTCTCTCTAAAAAGAACATGGCAGCACAGCTTAGGTTTGCAAAGCTGCATCTGAACAAAGCTCAAGACTTCTGGAACAATGTCCTTTGGACAGACCAGAGCAAAGTGGAGATGTTTGGTCCTAATGCACAGCAGCACGTTTGGAGGAAACCAAACACAGCATATCAGCACAAACACCTCATACCAGCTGTCAAGCACGGTGGTGGAGGGCTGATGATCTGGGCTGGTTCTGCAGCCACAGGACCTGGGCACCTTGCAGTCATTGAGTCCACCATGAACTCCTCTGGATACCAAAGTATTCTAGAGTCAGATGTGAGGCCATCTGTCCCACAGCTAAAGCTGGGCTGAAACTGGCTCATCAACAGGACAAAGATCCCAAACACAGCAGCAGATCTACAGCAGAATGTGGGAAAAAGAGAAGAATCAAGGTGTTGCAATGGTCCAGTCAGAGTCCAGACCTCAGCCTGACTGAAATGCTGTGGTGGGACCTTAAGAGAGCTGTGCAGAAACCAAAGCTGCAAACCTCAATGGAAGGAAGCTTCTGCAGCAGAAGCTGCTGGATCAGGGGTTCACTTAGTTTCTCACTCACTGCTGCAGAAGCTGAAGGAGCAGCATATCTCTGGTGATTGACCCCAAATATCAGTAGAAAACCTCAACAGGTCCACAAAGCAGATGCCGGACCGAGCCAGCGCTCTGATTCCTTTATAAACGTGTTATTTCTCACATAGATCTGTGTAATCTTTCCTGTAACAGTAAGATGTTGGTAGGGAATCATTCAGAGATACTTTCTGCTGTCACAGACCATAGAAGCCTCATTCTGAGCAGTTATTGTGTTCCAGGGCTGGATGCTCATGATTGACCCTAACTTTATCCTTTCTGACATTTGTTACTGGCAGGGCTGGTGATTCTTTTGGACTGCAGCAGTATTTTCTGCCTGCTTCCCAGCGCCACGTGTGTTCAGGCTGGTTCACATGTGTGGAGCTCCTGGTGAGGGGATCCCAGGGCTCCAGGTCTCCCAAACAGAGACGACCGCGGCAGAGCAGGCGTGAGACTGCGAGGAAGCAGTGATTAATGATGCAAACAGCCAAGGTGCAGAGCCCGCCTCTCCAGAGCTTCCTCCTCCTCCTCCACTCTGCATCTGTTGTGATAGAGCGTAGTGCAGCTGTGCTCCAGCCCGTCACATTATCCTCCCTGCAGCTGGAGAGTGCAGAAGCCTCAGAGCCCCGCAGGATACCGCTCAGCACCCTGAACCGGGCTTCACGGCACCGGCGTGGCACCAGCACCTCACCTGCCGGGACCAAGCGGACGTACTAACGCAAACCGAAGAGCTGGTTGGAAGCTTTTAGAGAGAAAAGGTGTTTTTCTTCTTCCACTTCACACCTGGATGCTGAGGAGCAGCATGGACCTGACTTACCTCTGGCTCCTCGCCACAGCTCTGATGTTGATCCAGCAGTATCAAGGTAAAGCCGCCTGGGCGTCTTTCTTTGAAGCTCCCGTTATTTTGAAATGTGGCAGAAACACAAGAGGTTTGCTCCAGAGTGGGCGAGGCGTTGCCTTCTGGCAGCGTGCACTTCTGATATAATTCGCTTCAGACTGACTTTTAATTCTAAATTGTTTCAATATGCGCCTCCTCTGTGGTCTGATGCTCGTTATTATCTTTAGAAAAGTAACCAGCGACGAGTTCTGTGGTGAATCTCAGCATTTTCACCCGTTTTACTGTTCAGGATAAAGTCTTTTACCAACTTTATGGGACGCCTGAAACTGATTCAAGCTGATCAATCAATAACTGAAACAATCAGCCGGATCCGTGAGTCACTTTGGGTTCATTTGGATCATCAGAAACAACTGAAACTTCAGGCCTGATCTGTGATGATTGTTTTTATTTCAGTATTTTTAGTTTTCTATTTTCAGGTCTCAGTTTTTATCTCTGAAAATGTGAGTTTTTATCCTTGTAAAAAGCACTTTCTTCTTGTCTTTAATGAGGCTTTAAAACACGAAGCTTTTAAATCAGCAGATGAAAAGTGACCCAGAAATCATTTTCAGGACTCGTTGGGTGAACTTTAGCGCCACACCCCGCAGCCTCGGTGTGTCTGACGGCTTCATCATTTAGTCAAACTCATCACTGTTTTTATTCATGTGATTCTGCACAACTCCAGACCTTCCATGACAGTCTGACCTTTGCAGCTTTGAGTGTTTACGGTAAAAAGCAGCTGATTATTTGGGTCCTGACTGTGGAGTGTAGAGCGACACCACGGGGATCTCGTGCCTTCACAGGAGGGAACTCAGAGTATCTGACCCTGCTGCTGGAGCTTTCACCTGCAGAGTCCTGCCTGCACCTCACTGAACCCAACATGCAAAAACCAGGACTACAGGGAGACTTTTGTGGAAGATCCTCAGATCAAAACTTGGAAGAGCAAATGTTTTCTTTGGACTTTACTGAGGATTTTAGCTCTTTTGTCTTAAGCAGTTTGATATTAAATTGTTTCACCGGCTGCATTCACACCTTACTGCTCCAGGACAGTCCTGCTAGCTTAGCGTGAACCAGGGAAGGATCCAGGCAGCACAAATGAGTCCTGCTAGCTTAGCATGAACCAGGGAAGGATCCAGGACAGCACAAATGAGTCCTGCTAGCTTAGCATGAACCAGGGAAGGATCCAGGACAGCACAAATGAGTCCTGCTAGCTTAGCGTGAACCAGGGAAGGATCCAGGCAGCACAAATGAGTCCTGCTAGCTTAGCGTGAACCAGGGAAGGATCCAGGCAGCACAAATGAGTCCTGCTAGCTTAGCATGAACCAGGGAAGGATCCAGGGCAGCACAAATTAGTCCTGCTAGCTTAGCGTGAACCAGGGAAGGATCCAGGCAGCACAAATGAGTCCTGCTAGCTTAGTGCGAACCAGGGAAGGATCCAGGACAGCACAAATTAGTCCTGCTAGCTTAGCATAAACCAGGGAAGGATCCAGGCAGCACAAATGAGTCCTGCTAGCTTAGCGTGAACCAGGGAAGGATCCAGGGCAGCACAAATTAGTCCTGCTAGCTTAGCGTGAACCAGGGAAGGATCCAGGCAGCACAAATGAGTCCTGCTAGCTTAGCATGAACCAGGGAAGGATCCAGGCAGCACAAATGAGTCCTGCTAGCTTAGCATGAACCAGGGAAGGATCCAGGCAGCACAAATGAGTCCTGCTAGCTTAGCGTGGACCAGGGAAGGATCCAGGCAGCACAAATGAGTCCTGCTAGCTTAGCATGAACCAGGGAAGGATCCAGGACAGCACAAATTAGTCCTGCTAGCTTAGCGTGAACCAGGAAAGGATCCAGGCAGCACAAATGAGTCCTGCTAGCTTAGCATAAACCAGGGAAGGATCCAGGACAGCACAAATGAGTCCTGCTAGCTTAGCGTGAACCAGGGAAGGATCCAGGCAGCACAAATGAGTCCTGCTAGCTTAGCGTGAACCAGGGAAGGATCCAGGCAGCACAAATGAGTCCTGCTAGCTTAGCGTGAACCAGGGAAGGATCCAGGCAGCACAAATGAGTCCTGCTAGCTTAGCGTGAACCAGGGAAGGATCCAGGCAGCACAAATGAGTCCTGCTAGCTTAGCATGAACCAGGGAAGGATCCAGGGCAGCACAAATTAGTCCTGCTAGCTTAGCGTGAACCAGGGAAGGATCCAGGCAGCACAAATGAGTCCTGCTAGCTTAGCGTGAACCAGGGAAGGATCCAGGCAGCACAAATGAGTCCTGCTAGCTTAGCGTGAACCAGGGAAGGATCCAGGCAGCACAAATGAATCCTTTCCAGTGATGGACGTGTTATGAAACTTTAGACAAACTGCAGATATCCCAGAATAATCCATATTTACATAATAGGACACTAATGGTGGCAGGTTTAACCCCAGTATCACTTTGCAGCCGTCGTGTTTTTCATGCTCGACCCGCGTTCTGTTTCAAAGCTGAAGCCTGCAATCGGCACCTGGACTCAGCAGAAGTGCGTCCACAGCCACAGAGAACATTACGCCTCCGTTCTCTCCGGGTTTCCACTGTCAGCTGACTTCAGATCAGCTCTGCTGTCTTTAATGCTCTGGTCCGAGCGCTGGATCTGCACGAAGCGTTCATTTCCAGGCAGAATCGTCCTTCCGCACCGTGAGCCGTCAGTCACTCCATGCCTGGGATGTTTTAGGTGATGTTTTAGGAGCTGACACAACCTCTGATGAGGCCCGGCCCAAAAAGAAGCAGCTGCTCTCCAGCTCTTCTAGTTAAACTTGAACCTGGATTTTTGCAGTGTTTTAGAGACTGTTTTACTGACCCTAACCAACTGGCTTGATATGCCAGAACCGAACCGGTGTGCTGATTCTGAGGCATTATTTCAGTTTATATGGAAGGTATCGCCCATAAACCCTCTTTAAAGGTGACTAACGCTCCTTTTCCTGCCATTTAACCAACTTTCATGAAACCAAAGTTCTACACGCCGTCGTGTACATCAAACAAAGAGGAAGTTAGACGGTGAGACGGTGGAAATCCTGCTTCAGAACCTTGAAAAAACTCTCTTAGACTTAGAGCAAATTGATCTTAGTGTTCTTGGAAAAACCACCATATTGTGCCGTGTTTTCTTCTTTAATATCTTCTCATTTAATGTCCAGGACCCGGAGAACTGTGCCCTGAACCCAAGGGATGTTCTGTTTTACGGTTAAAGACTAAGATGGGAAACATTTAGCCTCTCTGAAACTCTCGTGAGGCAGCAGAAGAGGCTGATTATTAGATGAAGGGAATAATTACCCAAACCTAAAGTCGACTTTATCCCATTTTCTATCAGGTTTCCTCTCACAGGATTGTCTGCACTTGCAGAATGAAAACACTCTTCACATGTGCAGCACATGTTGAAACAGCTCAGCAGCAGGTCTCATTTAGTTTCCCTTGATATGCAAATCAGCTGAACCGCAGCTGGTCTCATTTACAGCTGCTGCCCTAATGAATAAGAAAAAATAGCTCGAATTGAAAAATCCTGACGGAATATTCTGCAGTAAACATCCGTCTGAGTCCCGGTGAGTGATGCCTCTTCAGTTAAAGGAGTTCAAACCACTCCAGAAATGTAGAGCTGATCAGCAACAAAGAGCTCAGATCGAATCAAAGTATTTCAGGAAGCAGACGGCGTGTAAATCTGTTCATTTCTGGTGCCTCTTTCACCCATTTTCATTCTCACTGTCCAACCATTTTCAGCTCTTTCAACCTCCCTGTTGCCACTGCTCTGTCTCTGCTGGCCGAACCCCCCCCCTTTGGTCTTAATTTGTGCAGTGTGCTTTGTGTTTGTGTGTCACAGCCAGACATCTGAGGCTTATTAGGGATTGCTTCAGAAAACAGCAATTTAAAACCACAAGGCGATGCCAGAGTGTCTTTCCTCCAGCGCCCCGGACCCTAAATAAATCCTTTCTGCAGGGGTGACCTGAGCCAGTTGCCTGTGTGTTTTGGTGCTGTTGTAAACATTCAGTGTCATTAAATTCATCCACTGGGCGTGGCTGCAGTGGAAATGTCCCGTTCTTCTTGGAAATAGTTAATCTGTTAAACAATAGAGGAAGAATTCAGTCCAATTCGGTCCAATGCTGATGCAGCAGACTGTTACAAAAGCCTCAGCCGGAGGCAGAGATGCATCTCTGATTACATTAAATGTTTGCTCCCAAACCGTCAGAATAAACCGAATATATATTAATATATATTATAAAACAGAATATATAACACTTTTTCCACCTAAATAAGAGCATTTGCCGTAGAGATGAAATAAAGCGGAAATAAACTCAGAAACTCAGAAACAGATCACGTCCATCAACATGAATACAAGGATTTTTGTTCATGTTGTTGTATAATGATTCATTATTAAATTAAACACTTTTAAATTTGCATAATTGTGGGCGGGGCCTGATCAGGCCACCGGAGGTGACCAATCAGAGTCGACTGGGCCTTTCACGACCGGGCTGCTGTTTTTCAGGACATCCTGATTTAAAAGGGTGGATTATATCAAAATTGCTGTTATTAACTGTGTTATTGATCTGTTTGTATCAAGCTGCAGGATGTTTCTTTCTGCTGTAAACTTAAACGTCACATTACTGCGCGTCAGTTTTATTTACACAACAGATTTGAAGTTTTTCTGTTATTTTGAATTATTATTATTATATAGTTATTAGTAGTATTATCAGTTATTATTAGTTATTATCTGTTGAATGCTCTGAGCCACCATAAAGCTGATAGATTCTGTTGTGTATCACAGTTATTTTAGGAGTAATACCACCTTACCTGGTGTTAATCACTGACACTTCTGCAGCTAACTAGCTTCCTCTGCATGGCAGCGCTTTGGATTCACAGCTGAAGCACAGCAGAGAGGGAACCTTAAAGCAGAACTTGGTAGATTACCAGAAAATTTTAGGCCCAATCCCAATTCCCACCCTTAGCTCTACTGAGTAAGATGTCTCTTTTAGTTTAGAAATCAGAGTAGTGGTCATTGAGGACCTCAGCTGGGGTGTTGGGGGATATTTGGCTCTATGACCACGACTCCTTGACCTCCAAAGCAAAAAAGGTCCCCCACCCAACCTGCAGGGTCAAGGCCTTGGGCCTCAGTATAACTGTGATCTTTTTGCTTGCACAGCAGCAAAAGTCAGTCGAGTCAGCAGGATGCCTTCTTACTTCAGTGCATGAACTATGTGACGGAGTAAGCAGAATCATCAGCCCTGGAAGCTGAAGGTGTCTTGCTGCTGAAATGAATCCCCCTCGTTCAGCAGCTCTCCCTGAGAGTGTGTTCTCAGAGAATCCCCGGCTAAACCTGCTGCCCAGAAGCTCACAGTTAGCGTGATATTACGGATAAAATATGATCGTAGAAGCACTTTGTAAGAGGAAACTCTCAGACCATGATTCATGTTGAATGAGGGACCACCAGAACTTATCTTTCTCGGTTAATCTTGAGGATTTCTATTATGAAACATCCATATCCAGCGTGTTATCTTTGTGTCAACAGAGGAGTTATACTGACAGCAATCCATCGAAAAGTACTGTAATCAGTTTATATTAGCTGTCTGCCATTTGTGTCTAATCTAAACCAACAGAGGAGGGATAGGGAGTGCTTTACTCTCCATTTATATTAATATGTCTGAGTGGAAGATGTCCTGAATTAAGGAAATCTGATTTAAGATGTGTAGTAGCAACTTGTTTTGTCCTCTCTCCTTTTTATCATCTTTAGATTATATAAAGTGCAGCTTGGTTCTGCAACATCACTAACCGAAGTTAGAGGCCGGTCACTGACCGAGGCTAGAGGCAGGTCACTAACGAAGTTAGAGGCAGGTCACTCACCGAAGTTAGAGGCAGGTCACTAACGAAGTTAGAGGCAGGTCACTAACCGAAGTTAGAGGCAGGTCACTAACCGAAGTTAGAGGCAGGTCACTAACGATGTTATAGGCAGGTCACTAACGAAGTTAGAGGCAGGTCACTGACGAAGTTAGAGGCAGGTCACTAACGAAGTTAGAGGCAGGTCACTCACCGAAGTTAGAGGCAGGTCACTGACGAAGTTAGAGGCAGGTCACTGACCGAAGTTAGAGGCAGGTCACTGACCGAAGTTAGAGGCAGGTCACTGACCGAAGTTAGAGGCAGGTCACTAACGAAGTTAGAGGCAGGTCACTAACGAAGTTAGAGGCAGGTCACTAACGAAGTTAGAGGCAGGTCACTAACCGAAGTTAGAGGCAGGTCACTAACCGAAGTTAGAGGCAGGTCACTAACGAAGTTAGAGGCAGGTCACTGACCGAAGTTAGAGGCAGGTCACTGACCGAAGTTAGAGGCAGGTCACTGACCGAAGTTAGAGGCAGGTCACTGACGAAGTTAGAGGCAGGTCACTGACCGAAGTTAGAGGCAGGTCACTGACCGAAGTTAGAGGCAGGTCACTAACGAAGTTAGAGGCAGGTCACTAACGAAGTTAGAGGCAGGTCACTAACGAAGTTAGAGGCAGGTCACTGACCGAAGTTAGAGGCAGGTCACTGACCGAAGTTAGAGGCAGGTCACTAACGAAGTTAGAGGCAGGTCACTAACGAAGTTAGAGGCAGGTCACTGACCGAAGTTAGAGGCAGGTCACTGACCGAAGTTAGAGGCAGGTCACTGACCGAAGTTAGAGGCAGGTCACTGACCGAAGTTAGAGGCAGGTCACTGACCGAAGTTAGAGGCAGGTCACTAACGAAGTTAGAGGCAGGTCACTTACGAAGTTAGAGGCAGGTCACTAACGAAGTTAGAGGCAGGTCACTAACGAAGTTAGAGGCAGGTCACTGACCGAAGTTAGAGGCAGGTCACTAACGAAGTTAGAGGCAGGTCACTGACCGAAGTTAGAGGCAGGTCACTGACCGAAGTTAGAGGCAGGTCACTAACGAAGTTAGAGGCAGGTCACTGACCGAAGTTAGAGGCAGGTCACTGACCGAAGTTAGAGGCAGGTCACTGACCGAAGTTAGAGGCAGGTCACTGACCGAAGTTAGAGGCAGGTCACTGACCGAAGTTAGAGGCAGGTCACTGACGAAGTTAGAGGCAGGTCACTAACGAAGTTAGAGGCAGGTCACTAACCGAAGTTAGAGGCAGGTCACTAACCGAAGTTAGAGGCAGGTCACTAACGATGTTATAGGCAGGTCACTAACGAAGTTAGAGGCAGGTCACTGACGAAGTTAGAGGCAGGTCACTAACGAAGTTAGAGGCAGGTCACTAACGAAGTTAGAGGCAGGTCACTGACCGAAGTTAGAGGCAGGTCACTGACCGAAGTTAGAGGCAGGTCACTGACCGAAGTTAGAGGCAGGTCACTGACCGAAGTTAGAGGCAGGTCACTGACCGAAGTTAGAGGCAGGTCACTAACGACGTTAGAGGCAGGTCACTAACCGAAGTTAGAGGCAGGTCACTGACCGAAGTTAGAGGCAGGTCACTAACGAAGTTAGAGGCAGGTCACTAACGAAGTTAGAGGCAGGTCACTGACGAAGTTAGAGGCAGGTCACTAACCGAAGTTAGAGGCAGGTCACTGACGAAGTTAGAGGCAGGTCACTGACGAAGTTAGAGGCAGGTCACTGACCGAAGTTAGAGGCAGGTCACTAACGAAGTTAGAGGCAGGTCACTAACCGAAGTTAGAGGCAGGTCACTGACGAAGTTAGAGGCAGGTCACTGACGAAGTTAGAGGCAGGTCACTGACCGAAGTTAGAGGCAGGTCACTAACGAAGTTAGAGGCAGGTCACTAACGAAGTTAGAGGCAGGTCACTAACGAAGTTAGAGGCAGGTCACTGACCGAAGTTAGAGGCAGGTCACTGACGAAGTTAGAGGCAGGTCACTGACGAAGTTAGAGGCAGGTCACTGACCGAAGTTAGAGGCAGGTCACTGACGAAGTTAGAGGCAGGTCACTGACCGAAGTTAGAGGCAGGTCACTAACGAAGTTAGAGGCAGGTCACTGACCGAAGTTAGAGGCAGGTCACTGACGAAGTTAGAGGCAGGTCACTAACCGAAGTTAGAGGCAGGTCACTAACGAAGTTAGAGGCAGGTCACTGACCGAAGTTAGAGGCAGGTCACTGACCGAAGTTAGAGGCAGGTCACTAACGAAGTTAGAGGCAGGTCACTGACCGAAGTTAGAGGCAGGTCACTGACCGAAGTTAGAGGCAGGTCACTGACCGAAGTTAGAGGCAGGTCACTGACCGAAGTTAGAGGCAGGTCACTGACGAAGTTAGAGGCAGGTCACTGACCGAAGTTAGAGGCAGGTCACTGACCGAAGTTAGAGGCAGGTCACTAACGAAGTTAGAGGCAGGTCACTAACCGAAGTTAGAGGCAGGTCACTAACGAAGTTAGAGGCAGGTCACTAACCGAAGTTAGAGGCAGGTCACTAACGAAGTTAGAGGCAGGTCACTAACCGAAGTTAGAGGCAGGTCACTAACCGAAGTTAGAGGCAGGTCACTGACGAAGTTAGAGGCAGGTCACTGACCGAAGTTAGAGGCAGGTCACTGACGAAGTTAGAGGCAGGTCACTGACCGAAGTTAGAGGCAGGTCACTAACGAAGTTAGAGGCAGGTCACTAACGAAGTTAGAGGCCGGTCACTGACCGAAGTTAGAGGCAGGTCACTAACGAAGTTAGAGGCAGGTCACTGACGAAGTTAGAGGCCGGTCACTGACCGAAGTTAGAGGCAGATCACTAACCGAAGCTAGAGGCCGGTCACTGACCGAGGCTAGAGGCAGGTCACTGACCGAAGTTAGAGGCAGGTCACTGACCGAAGTTAGAGGCAGGTCACTAACGAAGTTAGAGGCCGGTCACTAACGAAGTTAGAGGCCGGTCACTGACCGAAGTTAGAGGCAGGTCACTAACCGAGGCTAGGCTGGCTGCAGCAGGTCCGTTGGTGGTTATCGAACGGCTTCGCCCCACCAGGGGTTGTTGTTGGAGAGCAGAGGGTTTCCTGCCCCCCTTCAGTGATCCAATATTCTTGCAACATTTCTGGGCATTCAAACTGGAGATGTTTAGACTCCAGAAAAAAGCTCCAGATCAGACAGGAGGGGTTTACATTGGCTATCATCTTGGCCTCAGCACCTTTATTACATCCAAAGAAACCTGAATCGGCCCAGGTCAGAAAAACACAACGAACTGGAAATGCTCAAGAGTGACTTCAGCTCCACACTTTTTACTTTTCACACAAGACTTCTGCATACCAGAAGGTCCTTTTAATGCATGCATTCAAGCTGATAAACATGGAGAAAACTCCTCTGGGTGCAGAGAGGTCTCTACCTGCAGAGTGACTCCTGCCAGTCCAAACAGCCGGCGCATGGAGGCACATGGATGAGCAACTGATCCACCTGTTTATTATCAAATAATGTCAAACCCCATGGAGCCAACCAGACGCTCTCATAACAGGGCATGAAATTAACTTTTGCTTGGCAGTCTCCAGACAAAGTAGGAGCCGGTGCTGGGATTCAGCCTCCTGGGCTTTCCCACATTTAGTTTTTGTTCTGGAGACATATATGTACGCTGACAGACATTTGCATCAATTCTTACACAAAGCATGCAGGCTTATGGACCCGGGCTCACGCAGCTCACAGAGCACTAAATGAAATTCATGCCGAGGAAGTATGGATTACAGCGAGGGCCGCTTGGGGGATTGAACCGGTGCCAGAGGAGGAGGCCGGAACGCCGAAGTTGTAAAATGGAAAAAGTTGTTTGCATCCATAAAGTATGACTCATCGCCTCCAGCAAGGAAACAATAAACTAGCAACTTTCAGCATAAAGTCTGATGTCACATTGCTCCCATCGCCGGGAGCCTGGCTCAGGTCCAGGTGTGTTTCCAGCCCTGAAGGTGGACGAATTGCAGCAGACGTGGCAACAGAGAGACGAATGATGCTGGATTCTTTCATTTGGAGTCAGAATGGTGCAACCCAATGATTCATGTCCATCTTCAGTTTCTGCAGATTCAATGTTTGTCTTTCATGTTGGCTCAAAGCGAAAATGATTATGAGATGTTTGCCTCCCTCAGCGCCCATTAACAGACCGTGAACGTCCAGTTAAGTGTTCCCGGTCTTTCATTTCATCTTTATTAGCTTCATCTTTGCTCTCACAGCTGCTGGAAACTTCCCTGACAGGAAAACCACTGATGGATTCACGTTCACCCGGATTTCTGTTCATATTCTGTTACAGGACATACTGTGGTCTGCTGGCGGCAGACAATAGCCTAGCGGTGAGTCCTGCGGTGGACGCTGCCTTCCAGCAGCAGCTCGGTCTGACACGACAGAACTTGCTGAGAGGCACAGAACTGAACCCTAACCGTGTTGATGCCTCGGTTTGAGCGAGCTCTTCAGGGAGTGAACTATGAGGCACCCCGCTGTGGCCTTTCTGCTGCAGGATATGACCTTTCCCCGCCACAGCCTGAGGCCTGAATCCCCTTTTCATTTCACTTCATTGAGTCTGACATCATGTTTGCGTTAGCAGTCTCCTGCTCGGGGGGGGGCACTTATTTCAAACAGTCGGCGGCTGCTGGTGTAACCAGACGCAGGAGATGATATAGCTTATTGCTTCTAGCAGTTCAACACTTTCTCATCATAAGAATGTCACGTCGAGATGCACCAGAGTCTGAGCAGCTCGCGTTCCTGTGCTGCAGTTCATGTTGAGGGGAACTCGAGTCCAGTGGAGCCACCGAGCCGACTGCGATGCAGAAGCAGGTGGCATCGTGACAACAAAGCTTCTCCTTTGGGTTCGCAGCTCCGGCTCCATCCTCGGCGATAAACGATAAACCCAGCTGAGAAAGATGGGTCGACCCTGAACGTGAGATCAGTTAGAAATGTGTTTGATGATGTTCTGAGTCCTGGTTTCTGGGCAGAAACTATGAGCTATGCGAGATATTTTTACAGAAGAGATAGATTATGTTGGTGAGGATGAAAGGATGGTGACGGCTGATGGCAGGGAAGCATTCAGGTGATGAGTTGAGCTGTGAGCTGAGCCAGCTCACCTGCAGACAACTATTCTCTCTGTGATGGTTTTCCATGGGACTCGGGTCTGAAATCGTCATATCACAACAGTTCATCCTTTTCTTTTCATTCTTTTCTGCTGTCAGATGAGTGTTTTGGATCCTTTTTGAACAGCTCGTTTCTCTCTGACACGCCTTTGTAATCTCAGTCCTACGCAACATGATGCAACGCATCTTTTACTGCAACAAGCTGCTGTTTCCTGCTGTTTCCTTCGTTGCATCACCTGTGAACGGTTGCACTAAATTATAACTAATCTACAAAGACATTTGCAAACATAACTTTAGCCTTTTTGTGCCTTCTTTTTTGTAGAATCAGACTTCCAGGTTTCCTTCGTTGGTACCAGATCCTCGGTGTTGTCTTCATGTCATATTTAATTCAGTTTCTTCAGCTTTAACGGACTTCCTGCCACTGCAGTGTCTTTAGTTTTGAAGTTTATGTCCTTTACCTGCCTGCTTTGTGCCTGCAGGCCTTTCCAGCTGTTAGCATCTCTGTCAGAGATGCTAACAGAGGCCAAACAGCCTGTGTGAGTCACTCCAGCTACAATGCTATCATTCAGCTGATCCTGCGATGTTGGCTCGGTGTGTGAGAGCTCAGACTGATGCAGGACTGATCCTGTGTGTGGGAATTACTGAGGAGGAGCCCTTAATGAGGCTCTTTTTCACATCCATAAGCTGAACTGATATGTCTTCATCTCATTAACACACGACTGGGCGACACTTCGCTGGCTGAGTTTCTGATTAAACAGTTTTATGGCTGTGAAGCTTCGTGATAACATTAAAAACTGCTGAAGAACCGGTTTTAACATGATTGACTTGCAGTCTCTGGACTTCTGATGATCTCAGATGGATCTGCTTTCAGCCTCTTTTTGTGAGGTAAAACCATCTTTCACCGGTTAGTTCAGGCCATTGATTTTGATGTTTTTGGTTGTTATATATCGTGTTTGTATGAGTTTCCCTTTCAGATTCTGAGTGATGTCTGCATGCATCACCAAGTGTGAGGAGCTTTGTTTGAGCTCATTTTCTTTCCAGACATGAGATCATTTCCAACAAAAGCCAGAGCTTTAAACTCTCAGAGGGCTTTATTTTATGTTTCTATCTGCTTGACAGGCTGAACCAAAAGGTCTCAGGGAACATTGTGTTGTAGAAATCTATTTTTAGGGTTTAAAACAAGGGTTTAAAACATGTTTTTTATTCAAAACAACAATCTTGGTTCTTAATAGATAATAAAACAATAAAATTTTCTTGTAGTTTTTTAGCTCTTATAGATTATCACTTTAGTTTCTAGTGATAATTTTTATCCAAAACTGGGTCATTTGCATCGATTTACAAAGACTTTCTTCACAGATAAATGCAGGAAATGTTATTCTTACATGTGAGGGGAGCGATTACAAGCTGGAACCACAGAAACAGAACCAATCTAAAGGTTAAACAGCACCAATCGAAGGTTAACCAGCACCAATCGAAGGTTAAACAGCACCAATCGAAGGTTAACCAGCACCAATCGAAGGTTAACCAGCACCAATGGAAGGTTAACCAGCACCAATCGAAGGTTAACCAGCACCAATCGAAGGTTAACCAGCACCAATCGAAGGTTAAACAGCACCAATGGAAGGTTAACCAGCACCAATGGAAGGTTAACCAGCACCAATCGAAGGTTAATCAGCACCAATCGAAGGTTAACCAGCACCAATCGAAGGTTAAACAGCACCAATCGAAGGTTAACCAGCACCAATGGAAGGTTAACCAGCACCAATCGAAGGTTAACCAGCACCAATCGAAGGTTAACCAGCGGAGTATCATGGTGGATTCCCA
Source organism: Leuresthes tenuis (assembly GCA_036924055.1). Lineage (NCBI taxonomy): Eukaryota > Metazoa > Chordata > Actinopteri > Atheriniformes > Atherinopsidae > Leuresthes > Leuresthes tenuis. The sequence goes on from JAVGWW010000020.1 coordinate 32,292,752, forward strand.
GGAATCTCAGGACGTTCTTCAGAGGAAACAGAGTTTTTCAGTAATTACCTTGAACTACTTTCAAAGAATATGCAAAATCTAGTGGCTGCATGTGTTAAAATGGAGTCCATTTAGGTGGCTTCGTAGAAACGATGTCATTTAGCTTTAACCACGAAGCTTTCTGTTACCTGAACCCAACAAGGAAGTGAAAAAAGTCCTAATCACGTGATCCGACCCCCTTCTTCCCCTTATAAACACTTAAAGGCTCGTTGAAGGAAGCTGTTGAGCTGTATTTCCCTCCTGCAGCCTGTGGATAAACAGGCTGTGGATCAGATTTAAGGGTACGACTGATTGATGAGGACACAGATTCTTTGCATTCTTTTTGTTTGTCTCCACTTAATAAGGTGGCGTCAGGAAGTCATCTCGCTTATTTCTGTGAGTCTCGCCACGAGTGTTAAGTTGCTTCGGAGCTGAGAACTCAGACCTCCACCTGCTTGTCTAACCTTCCATGTATGTTTGAGCAGGATATTGCTTTTTGGGTGTGTTCTGTGAGTTTTGGGGATGATAACAGTGGATGAAAAGCGTGACATCACCGTGCAAAATGGATTCAAACCTGTCCCACTGTCTTCAGCCTGAGGACCACATACCTTGGCTCAGATTAGTTTTACTTGGAGCCGTCCAAGCTGTCTGGGGGATCCTTTTATGCTTCGGCAGTCATTCCAGATGAGGGGGCTCTCCTGAAACCTCGGATCCAAAGTGTGTCCAAACAGGAGAAGTTCATTTCTTAACTGAAACTGATCCTGGTCCTGAAGTGTGTCGTTAAGTTGGTGAAAAAGGACTGGATGCAGCACAGATTCATAACTGTCAGCTGAGGGATTGTCTTGTTTAATGAACTCAGAAGCTGTTGTGTTGACTTTCGTGGCCCAGCTCAGGCAGAGCGGTGACCCCACAGAAGCTCAGGAACTCGGGGTCAAACCTAAAGCTGGTAATTGACTCTTCGGGACTTTAGGGACTCGGTCCAGGAATGTTTTTATTTTCCTTTTGACATTTGATGCGAACGCATTCAGGGCTACAGCAAAGAAAACACACTGAATTAAACACACACACGCTGTTTAACAGAAGAATGTCAGCATCCTCGGGCGAAAACGAGAGAAAACTTCAAACCTGGCTGGCTGTGGGTGAGCTGCGGGCCGCTGTTTGAAGCCAAGCAGAACAGTAGCGTCATTATTCTCCCATTATCTCCTGCTCCGTGATACAGTAATGATGTGTCTGGCTGCTGTGGCGACAGATGTTTCTGTCTGGCTCTGGAACACACAGAAGCAGGTCAGCGCTGAGCCGGTACCTGCAACAGGTGTCCTGTACCTGCAACAGGACGCCTGCAACAGGTGTCCTGTACCTGCAACAGCCGTCCTGTACCTGCAACAGGACGCCTGCAACAGGTGCCCTGTACCTGCAACAGGTGCCCTGTACCTGCAACAGGTGTCCTGTACCTGCAACTGGTGTCCTGTACCTGCAACAGGTGCCCTGTACCTGCAACATGTGTCCTGTACCTGCAACAGGCGTCCTGTACCTGCAACAGGTGTCCTGTACCTGCAACAGGTGTCCTGTACCTGCAACAGGTGTCCTGTACCTGCAACAGGTGTCCTGTACCTGCAACAGGTGTCCTGTACCTGCAACAGGCGTCCTGTACCTGCAACAGGTGTCCTGTACCTGCAACAGGTGTCCTGTACCTGCAACAGGTGTCCTGTACCTGCAACAGGTGTCCTGTACCTGCAACAGGTGTCCTGTACCTGCAACGGGACGCCTGTACCTGCAACAGCCGTCCTGTACCTGCAACAGGACGCCTGCAACAGGTGTCCTGTACCTGCAACAGCCGTCCTGTACCTGCAACAGGACGCCTGCAACAGGTGCCCTGTACCTGCAACAGGTGCCCTGTACCTGCAACAGGTGTCCTGTACCTGAAACAGGTGTCCTGTACCTGCAACAGGTGTCCTGTACCTGCAACAGGTGTCCTGTACCTGCAACAGGTGTCCTGTACCTGCAACAGGCGTCCTGTACCTGCAACAGGTGTCCTGTACCTGCAACAGGTGTCCTGTACCTGCAACAGGTGCCCTGTACCTGCAACAGGTGTCCTGTACCTGCAACAGGTGTCCTGTACCTGCAACAGGTGCCCTGTACCTGCAACATGTGTCCTGTACCTGCAACAGGCGTCCTGTACCTGCAACAGGTGTCCTGTACCTGCAACAGGTGTCCTGTACCTGCAACAGGTGTCCTGTACCTGCAACAGGTGTCCTGTACCTGCAACAGGTGTCCTGTACCTGCAACAGGTGCCCTGTACCTGCAACAGGCGTCCTGTACCTGCAACAGGCGTCCTGTACCTGCAACGGGATGAGGCTCAGGACTCAGGAAGAGGCTCAGGACTCAGGAAGAGGCTCAGGACTCAGGAAGAGGCTCGGGACGAGGCTCAGGACTCAGGAAGAGGCTCAGGACTCAGGAAGAGGCTCAGGACTCAGGAAGAGGCTCGGGACGAGGCTCAGGACTCAGGAAGAGGCTCAGGACTCAGGAAGAGGCTCGGGACTCAGGAAGAGGCTCGGGACTCAGGAAGAGGCTCAGGACTCAGGAAGAGGCTCGGGACTCAGGAAGAGGCTCGGGACGAGGCTCAGGACTCAGGAAGAGGCTCAGGACTCAGGAAGAGGCTCGGGACTCAGGAAGAGGCTCAGGACTCAGGAAGAGGCTCGGGACTCAGGACGAGGCTCGGGACGAGGCTCAGGACTCAGGAAGAGGCTCAGGACTCAGGAAGAGGCTCGGGACTCAGGAAGAGGCTCGGGACGAGGCTCAGGACTCAGGAAGAGGCTCAGGACTCAGGAAGAGGCTCAGGACTCAGGAAGAGGCTCGGGACTCAGGAAGAGGCTCGGGACTCAGGACGAGGCTCGGGACGAGGCTCAGGACTCAGGACGAGGCTCAGGACTCAGGAAGAGGCTCGGGACTCAGGACGAGGCTCGGGACTCAGGACGAGGCTCGGGACGAGGCTCAGGACTCAGGAAGAGGCTCAGGAAGAGGCTCGGGACTCAGGAAGAGGCTCAGGACTCAGGAAGAGGCTCAGGACTCAGGAAGAGGCTCGGGACTCAGGAAGAGGCTCGGGACGAGGCTCAGGACTCAGGGAGAGGCTCGGGACGAGGCTCGGGACTCAGGAAGAGGCTCGGGACTCAGGAAGAGGCTCGGGACTCAGGAAGAGGCTCGGGACGAGGCTCGGGACTCAGGAAGAGGCTCGGGACGAGGCTCGGGACTCAGGAAGAGGCTCGGGACGAGGCTCGGGACTCAGGACGAGGCTCAGGACTCAGGAAGAGGCTCAGGAAGAGGCTCGGGACTCAGGAAGAGGCTCAGGACGAGGCTCGGGACTCAGGACGAGGCTCAGGACTCAGGAAGAGGCTCAGGAAGAGGCTCGGGACTCAGGAAGAGGCTCAGGACGAGGCTCGGGACTCAGGAAGAGGCTCAGGACTCAGCTCGGGACTCAGGACGAGGCTCAGGACTCAGGAAGAGGCTCAGGAAGAGGCTCGGGACTCAGGAAGAGGCTCAGGACGAGGCTCGGGACTCAGGACGAGGCTCAGGACTCAGGAAGAGGCTCAGGAAGAGGCTCGGGACAAGGCTCGGGACTCAGGAAGAGGCTCAGGACGAGGCTCGGGACTCAGGAAGAGGCTCAGGACTCAGGAAGAGGCTCAGGACGAGGCTCAGGAGCCTAAAAAAAACAATGATTCTTGTTCCACTTTGGACAAAATAACAGCTTCCTTGGAAACTTTACATGAACAACAACCTCAAATATTTGAATCTGTGACATAAAGAACAGCCCAAACCATTTATGGCGAGCAGAGGTGTTATTTTGTGCCCGTGTGTAAGTCGTGTAAAACCCTCTTTAGACGCCCTAACATTCCCGTGTGCGCTGTAAGCAACATCAAAGGCCGTCTGTGGGCCGCTTTACAGGCTTTTTTAATACCTGCACGTGTGCACGTGTGCACGTGTGCATGTGTGCATGTGCATGTGTTCAGGTGCAGCCATGGCTGAGCTCGTTGTGCAGTAAGGTGGAGGAAACACCGCCTGTTTGGCTCAACAGAAGCACGTCACCAGGACTCCTGACCACAGGTTCTGGGACCCTTTACCTGTTAACACCTGAGATATGACGACAATCAGTGATATAAAGGGAAAAATCAGACAATAGTGATGACAATCATGTGCAAATCTCTTTTCATGGCAGCTGAAAGGCCAAAAGCAGAAGTCAGAGGTGTATGAGTCAGTGCAGAGCAGCGTGATGTCACAGTGATGTCACAGTGATGTCACAGTGATGTCACAGCTGTGACGACAGCGACTGTTCCCCCCGATAAAGATGAGATGATCTAACTTTTTTTATTTTTGAAAGCTTATTTTTTTAATATTCATCGGCTTAAACCCTCCAGAAAAAAGTGTTACGTCCTTCTTCACAAATTAAATGATTTATTTCATAATAAACAAGGTTTTTTATTCACAGTTTAGGTTTGAATCCCTTAGAAATGAACATATTCAGCGCTGTAAAACAAGCCGGTGTCTCTGTTAAATGTGAAATGGGTACGAAACTGAAATCTTTGTGCTAATAGATGTGATTTATTTCTTTTACATGTCACACAGAGAAACTTTCAAAGTGATGAATTTCATCAGCTGTTCAGCCAGAAAAATGTTTTTTTGTGGAATATTTTGTAGGTTTTATTCATTTTATCTATCAAACATGAATGAGTTGCATAAAAATGACCAAGAAAACCAAGAAAACTCAGAAATAATTCACACCATATAATGAATTTAACCTATTTTATGTTTTAACTGATAAAACCACCAATAGATTTATCCTCATTTTAAGCAGTAAACTAAATAAATCTGATAAGAACCGTCTGAAGCTGTCCCATAAATGACGTGGAAGCAGGAAACTGGTTGTAACCACAGCACCTGAAGGTGTGGTGGCGTTCGGAGGTGATAATGAAACCTTAAACTCGAGGAGAATCCAGTTCTAACGTGGTGAATCTGTTGCTCCACAGCCTCGGTGACGAGCCCCGTGGCGGAGAAGGGCCCCCTCGTGCAGCTCACCCACACGGCCCACCGGAGAGAGAAACGCTGCTCCTGCGAGAACCAGAAAGACAAGGAGTGTATTTTCTTCTGCCACATTGGCATCGTCTGGGTCAACACTCCAAGGTGAGTGTGTCGGGGGGAAAGTGAAGCCTTCGGAGAGTTTGTTTTCACAGCAACTGGAGCTCTGCGGTAAACTGTGATCAGCAGTAGCTGGGAGGTTTCTGAGGGAGGCAGTCAGCAGCTCTCTGTTTGGCAGGTTTTAATCTCAGGACCGAGTATCTGATCATGCTGTTTAGCTGGAACCATCAGCTCATTATAAATGAGTCTGCTCAAGTTTCCATGAAATGTATTTTAGACACAAACCTCCTGAGGAAGCGCCTCGAAACACATCCAAGAGCTCCGGACCAAAGGCAGGGAAAGGCGGTGTTAAAGTCCTGCAAAGTCACGTATGATTGATGCTTAAATTCCTCTGAGCTGAGTGGAGCTGGACTTATCCCAAGAAAGTAAAAGTCCAGTTTCAGCTGCCTTGGGCTGAGCTCCCACAGGACCGTCAGTAATGGACTCCCAGCCTCCAACTTCATCATGAAGCTGCAGCTCTACAGTTCATGTTTACGCCACCGACTGCCCTTTCTGTGGGAAGCTTTAGTCCTGGAAGGTAACCTGCCTCTGGTTCAGCCTGTGCTGCTAGCTTTAAAGTATCCCAGCTAAACTAGTTCAGTCTGACCCGGTTAAATCCCTCAACACTCTCAGACAATCTTCTGCTTTCTGGGACTTCTATTAGCATCCATCCTGCTCTGGTTATTGAAGGGGAACTCTGGTGTTTTTAAACCTTATTTCTGGCATGAAATACGTTCATCTGCTCACTGAGAACAGTTTGGTGAAAGTCGGCGTCCTTCAGAAGATATTTAGATAACTGGAGATCCATATAACGGAGAGAACGGGGCTTAGAGGATGCAGCCTCTAAATAAGGCATTATCTGTCTTTATTTCACCAATACTTTAAGAAGAACGAATGAATGAACGTGTGCTATAGCTCTGTTAGCTCAGAGCTCTGTTAGCTCATAGCTCTGTTAGCTCATAGCTGCTGTTAGCTCATAGCTGCTGTTATGTGGCTACTTGCAGCTATAGGAGAGCTAACGGAGGGATTTCTACACAGGCACTCTACTGGGACCACTTCATCCACACGCCCCCCTGCAGCACAGTTTATTCACTCCGTGCTCTGTGACAGTCGGCTAACTTCACACAGAGTTTGCTGCTGATAGTTTTGTGCAACATGGCAGGATATTTATCAGATTTTGACGACGTGAACGACGACTTTGAGTAAGATGGACGTTCTTACCGGAGTGAATGAGCTGTGCTGCAGCGGCGGGCGTCTATGACGTCATCGAGTGTGTAGAAATCCCTCTATAAGCCCCCCGATAGCCACCAATAACAACAACACAGCAGCTATGAGCTAACAGAGCTATGAGCTAACAGCAGCTATGAGCTAACAGAGCTATGAGCTAACAGAGCTATGAGCTAACAGCAGCTATGAGCTAACAGCAGCTATGAGCTAACAGAGCTATAGCACACGTTCATTCATTCATTCTTCTTAAAGTATTGGTGAAATAAAGACAGATAATGCCTTATTTAGAGGCTGCATCCTCTAAGCCCCGTTCACTCCGTTATATGGATCTCCAGTTATCTAAATATCTTCTGAAGGACGCCGACTTTCCTGCCATGTTGCACAAAACTAGCAGCAGCAAACCCTGTGAAGTTAGCCGACTGCCACAGAGCACGGAGTGAATAAACCAAACTGTTCTCGGTGAGCAGATGAACGGATTTCATGCCAGAAATAAGGTTTAAAAATACCTTTAAGTAAAAGGTTCTGCAGTCAGACACTGATCAGACATGCTTAATTAAACACATGTTTTCCATTGACTCTTTAGTCCATCTGCACATATTTTAATTTGTTTGTTCCCAAAAAGGAAGCAGGCACAAAGCTGCCTTCACAATAGCTTGCAATTAACTTCATTTTAGTTTGGTATGCAGAAGCAATGAGTGAGCAGCTAGATGTGGTGGGGTAATAAGAAAGCACACCTTCCCTAAAGGAGGGTAATTTCTGCCATGTTTCCTCTCGCTGCTGCTAAAGAGCCTTTTTTAACCCTTTAACGGCAGCCCACCAAGGAGACCTCAAGAGTCGGAAGTCATTGTGGTGAAGCTGATGTGCCCCTGAGCCGTTAACCCCTCACAGCCCGAGGTGCTCCGACTGCCGATGAACTGTAACAAGCAGCCTTTCTCCAGCCCAGGCCTCAGCTTTTACGCTAGTTTACAACTCAATGAGTCAAAATGGGAGTTTTCTGTCAAATATGATTCTAAAAGTGCATCAAAATGTTCTGCAGCTGTTTTTTTTTGGCTCACATTTGAAATTAATTAACTTGAGGGGGAATAAAAGGAGGTTTCACCAAAATAGGTTCCAGAGAAGAGCCAAAAACAGCTCCAGCAGTGGTGGGACCATCTCAGATTGTTAGTTTAGTCTAAACATAGCAGTGCGGTCTGTTCAAATCGTCCTGCCTCCACCGTTACGAGGCTTTAAAGTGCAGAGGCAGCAGCCACCATCACTAACTACGCCACTAAACGCTGTGGCCACAGGGAGCTCCGCCTGCTCCTCATCACTTCCTGCTGAAAACATGCTCCACCTGAGGTGGAGCAGCAGAGCTTTGCATGAAACCTGCTGGAGATCAGCTCTGAAGTCTCTGTTTTAAACACATCCCACATTATCATGGAGCTCAGAAACCTTCGGATATCATCCTGGAGCTTTGAGTTCTTCTCTGTTCTGTGTGGAGATGAAATAATCTGCAGATAAGAAGACGGCTGCAGGGTGGATGTTTGGTGGAGGAAAAACTTTTGACTGTTTCCTGGAAACTGAATGTTGATTTTTCGTGTTTTCTGTTGGTCAGACTCAGAAAAAGCAAACCTGAGGTCAGAGGTCAGGGGAGGGATCCTCATGCTGGAGCCAAGCTAACAGAGAGCAGGAAGAAGAGACGTTTTACTTCACCTTAAACAACTCAAACCTGAAAAATTCTGCATTTATTCTGATGTTATTCAACGCATCAGACCCTTTCTCTGCCGTTTGATTCTTTTTTAAGTCAGAACTCATTTCACAAAGTTTCCTTGAACGTCTCGTCTGAGTCTGCTTGTGCACGTCGTCTTTATTAAGGGGGGGGGGCATCAGCCACTTATCGAATGTTCATATCTTCATCAAACCATCAAACTTTCCTCTTCCAACGTGAGCCAATCGGTTCACAGCAGCCAGACAGTTAGCTTCATGTTAGAAAAAGACTGAATTTCACGATTTCTTCGCTCATATTGAAGTGTTTTGCAGCAGAATCTATGGGAGAAGCCTCCAGGTCACAGACGGGGCCTTTTCCCTGGTCATCAGCTCTTTTTGAATGGCTGCTTTGGTCGCTGTGACGTCACTCCTGAGCTCTGGACTTCTTGGCTCCGCCCCTGCCTGGGCATGACCTCTGATGGTGCATGTTTGTCCTTTTCTGCCGGGTCACCAGAAAGATCTCACTGCACTCTTTGCCTCACAGCTGTTGCTTTGGGATTAGACCAGGAGGCAGTAGTCTGTTAGCTGTTAGCTTGGCTCCAACAGCTGAATTCCTCCCTGCTTTGACACGTTTTCCCTCCTCTGACTGCGGCCTCCTGCAGGTGAGGCGCAGCCACTCAGGCGAGGCCTTCATAAGGCCGTGCACTTTGTGTTTAACACCACCTAAACAAAGGCTTTTGTTTCCCGACTCCCACATCTGGAGATAAACCCGTTTATATTTGTATCTGAAGGCCAACCAGCATGCAGACATAAACAGGTCCCGACAGGAAGCCCAGGTAGAGCCAGGTGTCTTATCGCTCCGCCTCAGCTTTGCTTTATCGCATTAATTACACCGTCCTGCAGCCACAGGCTGAATAATCTGCTGCTGATACCCCCCCCCCATCGTCCTGTTGTCTGCAGGGAACTCACAGCCTGCAGCTCAGAGCCTCGACAGCCTCAGACAAACCCACTCGCTGCTGGTTTCTGTGTTTTTATTGGATTGTTGAAATTAGAAATCTCAAGTAACACCAAACTTAACCTTTGGAGGGAGGTCCTGCTGCTACCTGCTGCTGTGCATGTGAAGATAACAGAAAGCATTGAGTCCTCTCAGAGTAAATGTTATTCCTAAAGTCAGATTTTCACCCTCACAAGTGTTAAAATAAACTGTGAAATCAGCGAGGAGTTTCTGTCTCCGATGGGTATTTCCAACACGGCCGCCATCCAAACCAAAGGCAGACTAATGGACAACAGCGAACCTCCTCCAGGATCAAACCCGCCTGAACTCAAACAAACAACTTCTTTCACATCTGGACACATTTGCTCTGCAAAGACACAACATAAAACACTGTTTTTTGGCAGCGATCGCGCCGATCTGTGCCAGAACTAAACTGTGAAATAACGTCTAAATACTATGAGCCCGACTTTCCATGAGCACACTGTCGTTGCTGCATATCTTTGCACATTAACAAATATTGAATCGGGAGCAGATTGGTCGTGCTGTGAGAGTTATGAGCTGTTTCTTAAAAGCTGATGCTTTTCCAAATGGTTTTAGCCTCCGTTAGAACAGGAGCCGACCACCAGAG